>LPNX010273455.1:26659-157622 GCA_001517045.1 Pseudotsuga menziesii
AACATAGGCATAGGAATGCCATCGCTGCATGTGCAGAGGCTCTGCCATAGTGGAAAAAAAACATGCACGCGTTTTGTTTAAATTCACTTTTTTTGTGCCAAACCAAAACACACATGTGTTGTAGTTTTACAAAATATGTGCGTGTTTTGTAAAACTACAACATATGCACGATTTGTAATTTTACAAATTTCTTATTTTACCGATTATAAGAGTTTCTCTACTATTCATCGATTATTGTTGACACATATATGTTGACATGGGTTCACACTCTGTCAATACCCTAAACACCGTGATCTCCCTGAGCACCGTGATCTCCTTGAGCACCGATGTAACTCCTCGGTTTCAACCCCGTTTGCATTAAATGTATATGATGCATATATTGTAATTAATCATGGTGTGGAGCTAAAGGAAAAAGTGTTGAAATATTGTAACTTCAAAGGATATTCTAAATGTATTTTACTGATGTAACCCAAGGGAGATGTTATTATTCCTCTGACGGGGTGTTACTATTGTATTTGGTCATCATAGAGTCATGAGGTTATAAAGCCTCCTCTTGTGTCAGGACTTTAGGACCCCAATTAATAATATAATATATTGTTTTGAGTATTCCTACGTAAAGTCAGCCCAGACAGTTTATTGGGGCCGACTTGTCTAATGCAAAAAATCAATTCACAATTAGTATAAATAGAGGAGCTGTGGTTCTTATTTGAACACACAGACTCACTCACTTATGTAGCGCATAGGAGACAGAGAGAGACTAAACAGAAGGAGGAGAACAACTTTTTTCGGGGTTGTCTTTTATACATCTTATACATAGGAAGTTTTTGCTGGGTTTTCTACCCCTTGAGGGTTTCCCGGGATAAATGTTTTGTCTATCTTATGATTGTGTTTCTATTAATGATTCTTAATATGTTATTGTGATTTTGAATTGAATAATATTGAATCTAGTCTAGCATATGAAAAACTTAACATGGTATCAAAGCTAACCTGATTAGAGCAGCTTTCACAAGGTGAAATCCCCCCTCCTCTCTCTCCAGAAGAAATTAGGTTTTCTGCAAACGTTGGAGGATTAAAGATCTATTTGCATATAAATTTGCACCCTCCTAGAGCGCATCTATTGATCCCTAGATCAAATTTTTTGGGTGGCTAGATCTCCGGGAAATCCAAACCCTAGTTTGGTAGTGAACCCAAAAAACTGCAGCAAAACAGAACCAAAAAAGCTGCAGTGCTGCAACTTTGTAAGTAGGATTTGAGGACTGAATATTAGGGATCTTTAGAAAGCAGTTGGACCAACCAACTCAACTCCTCCAAGTGCATCTACTGGTAAGGTCAAACTCCTATTTTTACAATTTTCATTTTTGAGTGACTTACTGGTTAAGATGGCCCCAAGCACTAAGCTTGGGGACAAATTGGAAGGCCTAGAAAACTTCATGGCTTGGAAGTATAGGATTGGCCTCATTCTAAAATAGAATTGTCTTGAGAAGTACATCAAGAATGATATTGCAGAACTTGAACAAGCTAAAGTTAAGGAGAAGCATGAACAAGACCTAATAAAAAATGCATGATGAACTTTCTAGAATGTATGAAGGAAAGAACATCAACAGAAAGATGAATCTAAGAACTCAATTAAAGGGCACCAAGATGAGCAAAGGAGAATCTGTTCAAGATTACTTCACAAGGATATCCTAGATCAAAGAGAAGCTAAGTGCTATTGGAGATACTCTTGATGAGGATGAATTGGTTATGACTGCTCTCAATGGCCTCACTATACCTTAGGACTCATTCATCCAAACTCTATGTGCCAGAAAAGAAAGTATGATGTTTGACATAGTATGGGAAGATTACATACAAGAAGAAGCTAAAGTAGACAATAGAGAAGCTATTCTCAAAGATCAGGCTCTAGCTACCCATACTAAGGAAATAAATCAATCAAAATTCAAAAAGAATAATCATAACCCTTCAAATAATAAATTCCAAAGAATAAATAAGAAGAAGGATTACTCAAGTTATTAATGCTACAACTGTCATAAGTTAGGACATATTGCTATAAAATGTCCATCACTAAAGAACAACAAAAAAAAAGGACATCATGCTCATCTAGCTGAAGATGAGAATGAAGAAAGACCTCGAAAGTGAACAAGAGGAGAATATGTAGAGGAATATGTGTTATTCTCTGCACTCTCTAGATCTGTAACACCTGGATAAGATACATGGCTTATTGATAGTGGTTCATCTAAGCACATGACAGGAAAGAATACAACTCTATCAAATATTGAAGAGAAGAACTCTTCCCAAAAAGTATCATTGGGAGATGACTATCAATATCCCATAAAAGGTATTGGTGAATCAAGATACAATCTTGAATCTGGGACTTCCATGAAGATGAAGGAAGTACTGTATGTACCGGGTTTGAAAAAGAACCTACCTTCCATCTCAGCTCTAGACAAGAAAGGATATAGAGTTGCTTTTGGAGATGGACAAGTACTCATGTGGTCCAAGGGTAAGACACTTGAAGATGTTGTAGTCATTGGAGAAGAAGAAGGAGGATTGTACAAGCTCAAAGGACATCCAAAGACAGCCCTTGTCCATGAAACTACCCGCTCAAGTGAATTGTGGCATAGGAGACTTGCTCACATCAACTACAAAGCATTGCCATATGTAAGCAAGGTGGTAATGGGATTACCAGATCTGAAGATCAAATATGGGGGAACCTGCAAGGGACATGCACAGGGAGAGAACGTCAAGAATCCATTTCCGAAAAGTGACACAAATACTAAAGGTACGTTGGAACTAATCCATTCTGATGTATGTGGTCCTATGCCTTCCATTTCCTTAAGTGGGTATGAATACTATGTCACATTTATTAATGAATATTCAAGAAAGACTTGGATACATTTTTTGACGAATAAAAGTGAATTGTTCAGAAAATTCAAGGAATTCAAAGCCTTGATAGAGAACCAATTAGAAAAGAGAATCAAGACACTCAGATCAGATAATGGTGGAGAATATACTTCAAAGGAATTTGAAGCGTTTTGTAAGGAGGCAGGAATCAAGAGGGAACTAACCACTCCCTATAATCCCCAACAAAATGGTGTTGCAGAAAGAAAGAATAGAACTATCATGGAAGCAGTGAAGACCATGATTCATGACCAAGACCTCCCTATGCACCTATGGGATGAAGCTGCAAGAACTGGCGTATATGTGCAAAATAGATTATCTCGCAGTGCTCTTGAATTTAAGACTCCTAAAGAAGTGTATACCAGAAAGAAACCCAAAGTAAGCCATCTCAAGATATTTGGTTGTCCAGTATATGTACATATTCCAAAAGAGAAGAGAACCAAATTCGATCCTTCTGGTAAGAAGGGAATATTTGTAGGATACTATGAAGTCTCCAAAGCCTTCAAGATATACATTTCAGGATTCCATCATATTGAGATTAGTAAGGATGTAACCTTTGAGGAAGAGGCAACTCTTAATAAATCTATAAGGCGTCAACTTGAAGAAATACATGAAGAAGACGTACCTCCAAGAAGGACAAAAGCTGAAACAACTCCTGAAATAGTAGCATCACAAGACCATGACATGCTAGAGCCTCAGGATCCCCCTACTATGGATATCTCTCAAAAGAGAAAACCTGCTTAGTTAAGAGAAATCATATAAGAAGTAGAAAGATATGGAGCACCAGAAGGTTCCACAAGAACCAACAAGATATCAAAGCCATATTCCAATTATGTAGCTTTGATGTGTGATCTTGTAGACCGAGAACCCAATAGCTATGAGGAAGCTACATAGAAGAAATAATGGATTGAAGAAATGACGGAGGAATACCAGTCGATCATGAAGAATGATGTTTGGGATATAGTTCCCAAACAAGAAAACAAGAGTGTGGTTTCTTCGAAATGGATCTACAAGATAAAACATGCTGTAGATGGAAGTATTGAAAAGTACAAAGCAATATTTGTGGCTAGAGGATTCTCTCAGAAAGAAGGAATTGATTATGAAAAGACATTTGCTCCAGTAGCAAGGTACACTTCCATCATAACTATCATGGCACTTGCCTCCATGATGAAATGGGACTTGCACCAAATGGATGTAAAGACAACCTTCCTTAATGGTGTGATTAAGGAAGAGTTTTACATCAAGAAACCACAAGGATTTGAAGTCAAAGACAGAGAAACTCATGTTTGCAAGTTGAAAAAGGCTTTGTATGGACTGAAACAAACTCCTAGAGCTTGGTAGGGAAGAATAGATAGCTTCTTGAAAAGCATGGGATTTACCAAGAGTAAAGATGATCCTAATCTTTATATGAAGATTATGGATGATGAACCAGTCATACTATTACTATATGTGGATGATCTATTTCTGAATAGAAATGAGAAACAAATCAAGGATTGCAAGAAGAAGCTAGCTGAATAATTTGAGATGAAAGATCTTGGATTAATGCATCATTTCCAAGGTTTGGAAGTGTGGCAGAGCCCAGAAGGAATATTTCTGAATCAGGGAAAGTATGCAGTAGAAATCTTCAAAAGATTTGATATGTTGGATTGTAAATTCATGGCCACACCCATGGACACCAACTTAAAGTTGTTGTCTTATGAGACATCCAAGCTAGTAGGCATGACTCACTATAGACAAATTATTAGGTCATTGATATATCTGACGAACATAAGTTTAGATATATGCTATGCTGTGAACACCTTGAGTCACTATTTAGTTAAAACTAGACGGGTTCACTTAATAGCTGCAAAACATGTAATGAGGCACCTAAAAGGTACGTTTAATTTGGGATTGCACTATGGAAGAGATCATGACTACAATTTGCATGGATATACAGATTCATATTGGGCAGGAAGTGCCGCAGACATGAAAAGCACATCAAGTGGATGTTATTGTCTAGGATCTGCCATGATCTCATGGTTTAGTAAGAAACAGTCTAGTGTTGCACTCAACATGGATGAAGCAGAGTATATTTCAGCTTGATTTGCTTGTTGTGAAGATATATGGGTTCAAAAGTTGATGTCATGAATATTTGACATGGAGGTGGACACTACAGTAATTTTCTGTGACAACCGTAGTTGTATAAAGATGACAGAAAATATGGTGTTCCACGACAAATTGAAGCATATAGAAATCCGATATTTCTATATAAGGGATATGGTAAAAAATAGAGCCATCAAGCTCTAGTATGTGGGTACTGATGGGCAAGTTGCTGATATACTGACCAAGCCTCTCTCTTGAATGAAGTTTGAGTATTTTCGAAACAATCTTGGTGTAGTTTGGAAGGAATTTCCTCGCAATGAGGAGAAGTGATGGGACTACAAATGATGGACCATCTTCAAAAAAGGAATATCAGGTTAGAGACATGAACCCTTCTCGGTTAAAGGGGGAGTAGGTTGATGATATGAAAACTTCCCAGGAAAAGGGGAGTAATGATGAGATCTGCTCTGTAGATGATACTCTTGTGTGGAGAGTATGGCTACATTCATATGTATATTCCATAGAGTAACACTCGCTTGGGAGTGGTCCTAACCTGTGTGGTATGGATTCTCTATGATGATACTATTATGTGGAGAGTATAACTACATTCATATGTAGGTTCCATAGAGTTAACACTCGCTTGAGAGTGGTCCTAACATATGTGGTATGGATTCTCTATGATGAGTCCTCACGGAATCCAAGATTGACATTGTGTATGCAGTCAAGATACTCTTATGTGGAGAGTATAGATACATTCATATGTCGATTCCATGGAGTTAATACTTGCTTGGGAGTGGTCCTAACCTGTGTGGTATGGATTCTCTTTGATGAGTCCTCACGGATGACGTAGAATAACACTCAGTTGTGAGTGGTCCTAACCTATGTGGTATGGATGGGCTATAGACCAGCACTAGGTGCGGTCGAGATCTACATTTAGTTGTAGACGATTTGACTAATCGATTTCATGGATCATACTAATGGCAGATTGCATCATCCTTAGAATTAGGTCCTAAAGTGATAGGGATTGATCATCCTGCAAATATATCATGTGTACTGTAGGTAGCGTGGTGGAAAAGGATGAAGTATATTGAATTGCTGCAAAGGATTGAAAGGATCGATGTGTTGCTGTAAAAGGATTGAAAGGATTGAAGTGCTGCTACAAAAGATTGAAAATATCGAAGTACTGCCACAAAGGATCAAGAAGATTGAAGCTCCACTGCAAAGGATCAGAAGATCAAAGTGCTGTTGCAAAGGATCGAAATATTGAAGTGTTTTTGCAAAGGATCAGAAGATCAAAGTACTACTGCAAAGGATCAGAAGATCAAAGTGCTTCTATGAAGGATCAAAATATCGATGCATTGCTGCAAAGAAAGGATCAAGTGATCATGTGATGCAGAAGGGGAAGAGTAACTGTTCCAAGTTACTAATTGTGAAAAAATTCTTGTGATGTATAAATGTATCTCCTCAAAGTACTGCTATAATTGTCTCTCTGTTTTCCTATAGTCTATGATGATGTTGTCAGTAGAATAACCCTCTTGTTAATGGGGAGTGTTGAAATATTTTAACTTCAAAGGATATTCTAAATGTATTTTATTGATGCAACCCAAGGGAGATGTTATTATTCCTCCGATGGGGTGTTACTATTGTATTTGGTCATCATAGAGTCAGGAGGTAAATCCTCCTCTTGTTTCAGGAATTTAGTACCCAAATTAATAATATAATATAATGTTTTGAGTATTCCTAGGTAAAGCCGGCCCAAACAGTTTATTGGGGCTGACTTGTCTAGTGAAAAATGTCAATTGACAATTAGTATAAATAGAGGAGCTATGGTTCTTATTTGAACACACATACTCACTCACTTGTGTAGTGCATAGGAGAGAGAGAGAAATTGAACAAAAGGAGGGGAACAACTGTTTTTGAGGTTTTCTTTTATACATCTTATACAGAGGAATTTTTTTACTGGGCTTTCTTCCCCTTGAGGGTTTCCCAGGCTAAATGTTGTGTCTATCTTGTGATTGTGTTTCTATCAGTGATTCTTGATATGTTGCTATGATTTTGAATTGAATACTATTGAATCTAGTCTAGCATATGAAAAACTTAATAAAAATCCCCACCATCGATTTAGCATTTTATGTTTCGGCGATTAAAATCAACGCCGATGGGTTTTTATGCTAGCCAGCCCATTATAATTTTGAACATCATGTAAATATGCAATCTAATTAAAAACCCACAACCAACTATTTCAATGCAACCAATAATGATATGGGGGCATGATTTCCTAAGGATAAGGGGGGGGGGGTTATTCAAACCTTTGGGCCAATGGGGAAACGACAAATATCAAAGGGAGAACCCATCAAAATTGTCAACTACATTTCTTGTCTTATTCACCCAATCATTTATTACTTCCATAAATTTGTTGAGTTGGTTATTGCATGGGACGGGAAAGGTATGGTAACGCAAATTCGAATTGGAGAAGCCATCCGTTTTTGGTGAAACTCATTTTGACTCCTTGGGCAAGTAAAAACCCAAAAACGTCTGCCCATTCCAACATGCATCCACATTTTCATGTTTTCCTCACCATTATTCTTCACATTGGGATCTTGGAGGAAGATGGAACTTGCTGTGTGTGTATTCATTCATGTTTTTGGTTGTTTAACTCATTTTCCTCAGGCTGGGAAATCATTTTTGGTAATGCCAACGAGTGGGAGAAGAGACACATGATTTTTGGGTGTTGTTGAGTCCGTTTTGGCCACAGTAGGGCCATAAATGGATCTGGAAATCGAATTCCTGCTAGAGGGATGTTTTTACCCATCTTGGTAAATTGTTTTGTTGTCGAAACCATTTTTCCTCAACCCAAAATTTTGTATTTTGTTGTGTGTGCATATTTTTCTTTGATCTGAATTGGTTTGGGAGTGGAAATGGGGTCTGAACTAGCTTAATAAACCTAGTGTGAGAAGGAACCTCATAGACAGATCTAGGGGGTTGGTTTTCTTCTTTGCACACCCTAAATAACACCGAATGAGAAGGCATAGCCTGAGGGAATGTGTAGCGGAGAAGGGGATGCTTCATTGTGTTATATTTTTATCATTCAAGCTAGCATTATGATCTTAGGATCTTATCTGACAAAATAAAATGCACAAAAATAAACACAAGAGACAAGAGACACAAAGAATTTTCCTCGGGGAAACCATAAAGGAGAAAACCCTGCAAATTCCTCAGAGATAGAATCAGCACCAAAAGTAAAACCTGAAAACGTAAACATGATCTCCCAACAGCAGTAGTCTCTCTCTTTGATCCCAACAAATCCTCTCTCACTCATGCGCCCCAATGAGTGAGTGTGTGTGTGATAAGTAGAGAGGCTCACTCTCTATTTATATTTCTTTGTTCACTTGAATCCCACTCCAACATGTCGGCCTCACTTAACAATTACTTACTAGAGCCGACATCTCTAGGAGTGTCTAATAACCCTAGTGCCCCACAACTTGTGAGGACTTTTCCTCCTCCGACCAACAATGAGGGTTATCCTTATCACAATGGTGGGGACTATTTCCCTGACTTACAATGACTCACCAAGGGTCGGCTTCTCTAGGATAGTCTAATAACCCTAGGGCCCCACAATTGTGGGGACTTTAACCCTTGACCAATAGGAGGGTTACCCACAATGACTTGACATGACTTGTTTACATTATAGAACCTCTCAATAGGAACATTGGGGTATTCCATGACTCAAATACATTACAGACAAATCCCAGAATAAACATCGGGGTACAATACATAAGATATACGAATGAATACATTCTGAAGTTACAAATACATTAACACTCCCTCTTGACTAGGAAGGTATTCTCTCGACACAATTTATCAACACAAGTCTTCTTCTTTGTATCATCTAAATCATCTTCATATTCAAGTCATATTCATCTTCAATTCATCTTCATCTGGATCTGGATCATCACTCGATCTTGATCATCATCACTAGATATAGATCATCACTCGATATGGATCATCATCACTGGATTTGGATCATCACTGGATCTAGATCATCATCACTGGATCTGGATCATCACTCAATCTGGATCATCATCACATGTGTTATCTCATGATTCTTCTCATCATAGGAAGTTCTACAGAGCCAACCCTTTTTCATGCTGGTTGTAGGCCTAGCCTCCATGTAGGTCTTCTTCAGTGCTTATATCTGACACTAAGTCATAATTTCCCATGTAGCACTTACATCTGACCTTGAGAGAAACACATCCAACGCCATGTCAGAAAGGCATGCCCAACACTCACATCTGACCATGCGGGAACACATCCCATAACCCTGTCAGAAAGGCTCTGCACTTACATCTAACCATGGGTGGAACACATCCCGCAACCATGTCAGAAGGGCTCTGCACTTACATCTGACCATGGGGGAAACACATCCCACAACCATGTCAGAAGGGCTCTGCACTTACATCTGACCATGGGGGGAACACAACCCACAACCATGTCAAAAGGGCTCTGCAATTACATCTAACCATGGGGGGAACACATCTCGCAACCATGTCAGAAGGGATTTGCACTTACATCCAGCCATGCGGGAACACATCCTGCAACCTTACTAGAAAGGATCTGCACTTACATCTAGCCATGTGGGAACAAATCCTGCAACCTTGATAGAAAGGATCTCAACCCCAAGTTGAGGGTTCCTGGTAACTGACTAGGTTCCTCCATTCTCCTAGAGAATGGAATCAACCCTTATATCTGATCAAGTGGGAACACATCCCTCTATCACATCAGAATGGCCAGGAACTCATATTTGATCATGGGGGAACACATTCCATAGTCATATCAGAATGGCCCTCAGTCCCAGACTGAGCTTTCCTGGTAATTGACCAGGTGCCTCCATTCCAAGAATGGCAATAGCCATTATATCTGATCATGTAGGAAGAAATCCTATAGTCACATCAAAATGGCTTAGCACTCATATCTGACATGGAAGGAACCAAGCCTCTCACCATGATAGAATGACTCAGCCCTTACATCTAACCATGGAAGGAACCAATCCTCTCACCATGTCAAAATGGCTCATGGACTCATCACTTCCCCTTGGAAGGAACCTCAATCTGGAGAACACCAAGCTTCTCCCTGAAGTACTCAAACTTCACTCTGGCTAATGGCTTCATCAACACATCAACTATCTATTCGTTCGTCGCAACATACTGGAGCTTCACTGCTCCTCTCTGCACCATATCCCTAATAGAGTGATACTTGATCTCGATATGCTTCGACTTGTCATGGAACACCGGGTTCTCTGACAACTTCACACAACTTTGGTTGTCGCAATATATACAAGTAGCATCTAATTGGAGATCAAATAAATCAGACAGTAGCTTCCTCAGCCATATTGCCTCACAACTAGCTGAATAGGCTGCAACATACTCTGCTTCAGCTGTACTTAGTGCCACACAGGATTGCTTCCTGCTAAACCAAGAGATCACACCTGATTCCATACTGAAGCAACACCCTAAAGTGCTCTTCTTATCGATGGCACTGCCTGCCCAATCCGAATCACCATACTCCTCCAGGTTAATCTTCTGATTCACCTCATAATTGAGTCCATAATCAACTGTACCCTTCAGGTACCTCATTGCATGCTTTGCAACAATCAGGTGAACATGTCTCAATGTGTTCACAGTAAAGAAAGTATCTGGTCTCATATCTATCGGCTACATCAAGGAAAAAATCATCTGACAATACATCGTGGCATCAACCAACTTTGATGAAGCAACACTCAATAGCTTTAGGTTCGATGCCATAGGTGTGGTCATGCATTCCATCATCTTGAAACTATTCAGGATCTCTACTGCATACTTCCCTTTTCCACACCTCCATGCCTAGAACATAGTTCATTGACACATAACAGGAGCATCATTGGTCTTCCGCCTTCAACCTTGAAGCAAAGGTTGGAATCCACTTTACTCTCAGTAAAGCCTAGAGTCATCAGTAATCTATCCATCCGGTCATACCATGTCAAACCTTAGGATCTTTTGCAGTCACTCCCTCTAAAGCATCATACTCCCTCTATCTTCCGTACTCTATGCACTGAAACATTTTGTACTGGAGTGACAAGTAGCTTTCTCTACTACTAATATTCTATGTATCCATCTAGGGTCACTGGATACCTAGATACTCTATCTTTGAAAGCGTTCTTGCACCCATCTATGAGCTTGTCATCCTTTATATGCTTTCATCTTCAACCTTGTAGCAAAGATTAATATCTTCATCAAGCTCATCATGTATGTGTTATCCCATGGGTGTCTTATGAGCTCCTACAAGGCCTTCTTTCATTTGCACACATGATTCTACTTGTCATGTGAATTCACTTCCAATGGATGCAATTGTCTCTTCATATTCTATTTCTTCGTTTCATGAGAAGCCTCGTGGTACGAATCTTTCCTTGTATCCCGCGATGTTTCCATCTACTGCATGATGGAAATATGAACTTCCCTTCACGTATCGATACTGCATCCTAGACATCATTCTTCTTGAACTGGTCTTCCCTTTCTTCTTGGTTACTTCTTCATAGCGTGAAGGTTTTGCATCAATGATGTCGCTGCATTTGTCATATTATTCTTCATCTTGAACTATCATTACTTGTTCTTTGGAACAAGTCTCATCCTTCTTTGCTTGTAGGCGATTATGTATGCGATCTTTCCTACAAGTCAAATGCATTTGTATGGTTAGAAACATTTCATAAGGAATATTCATACTGGCAACTTCTTATGCATAAATATATGATCATGCAACTATTTTAGCCAATACAGCATTCATCCATATCTCATGGAAACTTTTCTAGATGCCTTCCATCTCCACCAGGACAACATTGAGATTGTGCACTAATCCAATATGTCAGCAAAGAGGTTTCATTCTAGATAAGTAGCAATGGAGAGTTCTATAGCACCATGAGCTACTTACCCATCACATGCATATTAGTAGTATACTGTCATTAATGCAAACATTCTATCATGCATAATACATCAACTGAATATAAACAAATGCATAACAAAACAATATCATGAAATGACAATTGAATACTTATATTTATTTGTTTCATGGGTAGACTCCTTCTTGAGCCTTCATCTTCATCATCTTCTTCATTCATAATAGCATTGTTTCTTATCCAAATTCGAAGATGGATAAGAGAGGCTTTAAGATTTGAGTTCTTTATATTCCTAATCACTTGAGGGATCTTCTTTGGATGGTGAGAGCTTGATCTTCCCATCTTATTTTCTCTTACTGTGAGTTGAGCATCTTCTTGTGTGTGCTCTTCCCAGAATATTTCTGAAAGTAATCACTTCCTTATGGCACACATTCCTTGAATGAATGAATGCCATGATCCTAGGAGGTCATTCAAGGTGGTTATCACAACCTTTGCAATCTCCACTTCTTCTTCTACTGCTTCAAGTTGTTCTTTGATTTGAGAGACCCTTGTAAAGTATGACTGTATGGTCTTTGCATTCTGGATCTTCACATTCTTCAACTAGTTTCTTAAGGTCATATTCCGATTTATGTTCTTCCCTTCAAATAGCTTGGTCAAGTAATCAAACATCTTTGGTGTCTTTAGGGAAGACACTTGTGGCACAATTCGATTCGTGATTGAATCAACAATGATCTTCTTGTCCTTGACCAATTTCTTCTTGTGTAAGGCTTTAAGCCTCATCTCCCTCTGGAACTGGAACCTCTCTACTCATGTAGGTGTCCAATTCATTTTCTTCAGAGAGATCATATACTTCCATGCTTGGAATTTGTCAACTTCACCAAGATTATCATCAAGATGATGTGATAGATCACTTTGAAATGATAACCTCAAATGAAAATAGAAAAATATTAGATCATACCGATTTGAGGTGTCCGTCTTGATTCTGGAGCTGGATGATCTAGGGTTTGTCAGAGAAACCCTAATTTTCAAAACTTGGAATCTTTCAGATCTGATTGGATAGAAAGATAGATCTCTTCAAGATGAGCTGTCCAATGTATTCCTTTTCTGAAAACAGTGGAGGGAAGCTCCCAGAATAGGAAGCCCTAGTTTTCCAATTTCTTCTACAGAAATGCCTGATACTATTTCTGCTATATCTCTGAAATTAATACTCCTCTATGTATGAAAATTTGCACTAAGGTATCCTCACCTATACCTATTCCAAATCCATAGGTTTCATTAGAATTGGTTTCACCAATTGGGACTTATGATCATTTTCCCAAGGTGACCTGTTACAGGACTGTTCAGAACAGAGAAGTTGTACGGACTTCCACATATCACTGTTTTATCTTCTCGACTGAAACTTAGACCACAGAAAGTACAGTCCATGCCCTTTCTGGAACATCTTCAAAAATTTATTTTGGACCTTTGTAGACCAAGATATACCAATTCTCCCCAGGTGTCCTGTTTAGGGATGAATCCTGGAAGAGGCAGGAACCCTAATTTGGAGGGATCATATTTGCTAGAATATAGCAAATCTGAAGCTGAATTTTGGACAGAGTGTAAATCAGGAGTTTATATTTGGCCTCTGAAAGCTTCAGCTCTTTATCCTTCTCCAATACCTAGATATATTGAATGTACCAAAACTTATTAGTTTTAGTATTTTAGGGTTTTTCCAGCTCGGGGTCAAACTAGGGTTTGATTTTACCGGAGTTTCACTCAACCAAAAATCTTGACCTAGGTCTATAAACTTTGATTTTGATGAGGAGATAAATCCTATGCTGTGCTCACTCAAAAATTCCTCTTCTATAAAAATCCTTAATTTTCCGCACCAAAAACTGAAAATGCTTAGAATCAAATTTTGCTTCGACAGAAAGATGTGCCCTTCAATGGAGAGTCAGCCTAGCATACTTTTGCTGATGGATTGTGGAGAGAGACCCAAAAAGTAAGAACCCCTAGCTTCTTGAGCTGCACAATGTATTCTTCTTAGGTTAGCTATGATACCATGTTAGATTTTTATCATTCAAGCTAGTGTTATGATCTTAGGATCTTATCTGAGAGAATAACATGCACAACAATAAACACAAGTGACAAGAGACAAAAAGAATTTTCCCCGGGGAAACCATAAAGGATAAAACCCTGCAACTTCCTCAGAGATAGAATCAGCACCAAAAGTAAAACCTGAAAACATAAAGATGATCTCTCGACAGTAGTAGTCTCTCTTTGATCCCAGCAACTTCTCTCTCACTCATGCACCCCAATGAATGAGTGAGTGTGTGATAAATAGAGAGGATCACTCTCTATTTATATTCTTTCATTCACTTGAAGCCCACTCCAACATGTCGGCCTCACTTAACAATTACTTACTAGAGCCGACATCTCTAGGAGTGTCTAATAACCCTAGTGCCCAACAACTTGTGGGGAATTTGCCTCCTCCGACCAACAAGGAGGGTTATCCTTAACACAATGGTGGGGACTATTTCACTGACTTACAATGACTCACCTAGGGTTGACTTCTCTAGGATAGTCTAATAACCCTAGGACCCTACAACTGTGGGGACTTTAACCCTTGACCAATAGGAGGGTTACCCACAATGACTTGACATGACTTGTTTACATTATAAAACCTCCCGATAGGAACATCGGGTCATGACATGACTCAAATATATTACAGACACATACTGAAATAAACATCAAGGTACAATACATAAGATATATGGATGAATACATTCTGAAGTTACAAATACATTAACACCTTGTGTTGGGTGTGTAGATATTTTAGAAGCCAGGATAGATCTAGTGCAGGTGTTTATAGCTCTATGGTTGAGCTCACTAGCTCAGTAGTAATCCTTTCCAGCTCCTTTGCAGCCTGATAAACCCAACTATGTTGACTTGGATGAGTTCTTGTTGTATCCTTGGCTATGTGTGACTCTGCTAGTGTTCCCTTAATCCTTGTGGGAATCATGCCCAACTCAAGGGTGGTAGTGCTGCTGAGAGATTGATGAGCAAACTGGGCTATGGTTGGGTGGAATGTTACAGCGACATAGCTAGTTGTGGGACAAGATTATTCCAAGATAAGTATTCTTGTCTATGTTTATCTCTGCATTTGTATTTTCTTAATGAAATATGATGAACATGTCTAATGTGTTGAATTGATGAATTGCTTCCACTGTATAATTGAAATTGTATGCATATGTGTATTTTTATGTGAATGCATTTTTATATTTATGTTCACGGGGATAGATTGTCTAGATTAGAAACACTAGGGTCGTGTTCTCTCTCTGGTGGATGGGAGAGGACATGAAAACTGGCCCAAATAGGATTTACCCTATCTAGAAACACATGCGAAGCAGATGAAGTATCACCCAAGATGTTCGAGGGAGAGTTGCAGGAACCAAGTTTCCGCAGTAAGGAGGAGGATCTTACGCATCTATTTTCCACTATTCTCTTACTGTCACGATACTAACCAAAGATTCAGGTGATGGGCTTAACATTACTTCTTCACATTCAACCGTATTAGAGACCATTCACATTAGATCACATCATTATATTCATTCATAAATAGATCGACAAATATGAAACTATCGAGTATGGGGAGACATCGCATCATTCAAGAACATAAATCATATTGCAACATTCATTCTGATCACATCATTAAGAATTTAAAATCAACAAAAGACAAAACCCAGAGTTTCCAACATCAGCTGCACTTGTCATATTACTTCCGTAAATCAAAACAAGTCCCCAAAATACATACTCAGGTTTGGAAGACAGAACCAGAACAACAGATACACAGATCGATCTTCCACAAATGTCAAAAAGATTATGCTTCCAACTATGCTTCGATAATCATAATCTATCTATCTATCTCTATCTTCTACTACATTTATAACTCTATATATACGCTTGCACCTTTACAAAGTGGTCCACTTCTAACTAATTCCTAACTGACTTGGACCAAAAACTACAAAATAATGACCAAGCTTACTCTTTGTCGACTTTTCTTCCTTTCACACCATGCTTCGACTTGTGCACCTTCTGCATCCATGTTTCCTACCAAATGCCCCCAACACAAACTTGTGGATCGTCCTTGAGCCATGTCAACTGGATACTATGTATTCGTTGATATTGATCTTGAAATCTTCATACTATTGTTTAACTTCATCCACTGCAACCTTTACCTTAATGATGATCGTGAGGCATTCTTCTGCATCCTGCTTGGTCGGATACTCTGCAATCTTTTCAGTCACTTGCTTGCAAGTTTCATAGTTAGTTTGAAGCACATTAATGGCCTTGAGTTCTAGTTGCTCACCTACATCCTGAAATTCATCTAGCTGAGTGGTGCATCGCTGATTGAGCTCCCTTGATTTTGTGGCTCGTTGTTGCAATTCTTTTATTTCTTCCAGCTTAGTCACCTGCACTATGGGGCGCATCATTTTGAGGGATGCCCATAGCACTATTAACTTCCCTTTGACATCCTATAGTTGTGCACTTAACAATTGCAGTTGCTCATCCTGGACCACAATTGTCCAAAATTGTGCAGTTTGATCTGTGATGGTCTTTGCGACCTTCTCACTCTCTTCCAGTTGTGTTTCCACCTCTTCTATCTTTGTCTTATGCTCTGCCACCTGTTTTGGTAGCATGCTTGAAATGACACCTTCCTGCAATTATTCATTCTCTTCTTAGATATATCACACTTGTCCTAATCACAACAGTTTAGCCTCCACGAACATGGCCTCTCTGATGTCAGGGATTTCTTGATAGGCGAATGCAATGGATTTCTTTAGCTGCACCTTATCATCCTAGATATTTTCTTTTTCCACTATCACTATGTCATGTGCCTTCTTCAGGTGCTCAATTTTTTCATTTCCCATGCCTCCTGCTCTTGCAACTTCACCAAGTGGTCACCAATGATTTCCTCCCTCTCGACAAGATCCTGGCTCGAAACCTTTTGCATCATTGGTACCTCATGCGACTCCTTAGGGAATGCAACTGGAACTATCTCCAATATGACATCACAAATGCGCTGTAGAGAATTATGGATCATTGGATCAACATCCACAAAATTGAAAGTGTGATTGAAATAGATCGTCATTTCCTCCCAAGTCGTAATCTCCCTCTAGAGCTCTACTGATACATACCACTATTAGGGTATTTCATCTGATGTGTGTACAAAAGAATGCACCCACTCATCCTTCGGTCGAGACACCCACATGGTTTGACATGCAATCAAATGAACATTGGGATTATTTCGTCCATCATACTTCGCAGTTGGATAGTGTTCTATTTCACCAAAGAGAACTTCCATCAACCCGCGACACAATGACCATCCAATTATTTATTTCTTCTGTGTCTCCCACCATCGTGCTGAAGTATCCTTTAACGCCTCCTCCAATGCCAATAGTCACTATGGTTTTGAGATCTTGTATTCAAATTCATCAATAAACTTAGGAAAATTCAACAATCCTTCATACGGTGACAGGTCAACAACCTTTGTCACGACTCAATGTAGCGACTGGGTGATTCGTCCACACTTGCAAATTGATACCTCATGCATCCTATTCTACCAATTTTCCAGTGCATCATCAGAATTCGACAATGCAGAGTTGGAGCTTTTCCATCCCATCTCTCCATCTGCAATGGGATGGACACAATCCTCTGAAATGTTCTATGCATGGTACCATCCTCCAACAACTTCTTCCTTGACTGGTTCGACATACCCTCTTCCTTCACTTGGATCTGTTGGGGCTATGACTCTTATGTCATGGTTCTCAAAATTTATCACGTGCTTCCTGAAATTGATCATTGCTTAGCTGTCATTATCCCATCTAATCCCCAGCAATGTGGGATACGAGCTTCCTTCATCCACAATCTTGATAACATCAAACTACACGTATGTCTTCATTCCTTCAACTTCCACCATTAAGCATGGTACTCACCCAATTGGTGATACCTTGGATTGGTTGGCCAGTTGTAACTGTACATGCAATTAAACCAACTGTGGTTTCCCCATGTTCTCCCATTTTCTCCCATGTTATCCCATGTCTTCTTTTTCAAAATTTTGACATCCGAGCGTAAATCTAGAATAACCGAATCCACATCATAATCACCAATTTGGACAGCCATCCTCATCTCCTTAACGGTTTTTGTTTTTTGCAAGGAATTCATAGTGGAATCATGTTGACCTTTCTCAGGTTGATAGAGTAGACTGGCAATCTTGACTAGCGCATCCAAATATTTTGCTATCATTAGGAAACATTCAAAGAAACTTTGCAGTGTAACATGCTTCCGTGATGGTCCTCCTATAAGTGTTGAATAAAAAAATGCAACATTTCATAATAAGAAACTTACTTGTATCTTTTCTTATGGTATCCATTCTGTCAAAGAACGTATCCCCCTCATCGTCGACATCAAATTAAACCTTTTTTCAATTCGCTAGTCAAACTTGTGGGATCGGGCCATCATCTCTTGTTGTTGCACCTCCCCGAGTAATAACTCCAACATCCGCAGGTTGGGTCTTGGGTTTCGCTGAAATATTCCTGAATGTTGGACCTCGATTCTGATTTTATGGAGGATTCACAAGATGGTTCTCATTTTGGTTCATATTCTAATTCTAGTTCTGTCATGGTAGAACATTCTTCTCCTGCCATTTTGCGATTAGTTGTGGAAAATCTTCAACAGTGTGGTCTGCAGTGATACAATAGGTACATTGTGACTGCAAGTTTGGTCAATCTCTCTAGTAATGCCCCAATACCCCATAATTGTAGCATTACAGTATTCTATGACCTCATCCTATTCCTTGACCAAAACCTCCATTTTTTCCTCCTCGGAATCCTCCACAAAATCCTCCTTGCTATTGATACTGTGGTTAATTGAACTGCTGTTGCTGTGGTGAATTTCACTGTGGTGGAACATACTACGATTAAGTATACTGCTACTGAGTATACTACGTCTACTCTGGAGTGTACTGTATCTGATTATAATGCAGGTGTAGTGAGGAAAAATGTGTCTGTGGTTGCACCAATTGTGTTGGCTGCTATAGTGGCGGCCTGTCCACTGATCAGTGTTCTTCTCCCTTCCTGTAGTACATATCCATTGTCCTTTCTTGGAGCAAGTCCTATGCCTGACAATCCTTGTCTTCATGACCAATAGAACGATAAAATGTACAAAACAAATTTTCAGGCTTAGATACCATATTATGGAGATACACACACTCCTCATGTCGATGTCCATGAGTTTGACATATTCAACACCATGGTAAGCGACCTTGATTTAGAAGATTTGGAGCTCCCGACAGTAAGTAATTTTGGAAGTCTGGTCATTGATCCTTATGATGTCCCTATGTGTGAAATCGAGTACACCATAATTCCTCACGAAGCTCTTTTCCCTTCATGATATCTGGCAATTGGATCATCGGATTCACCAGTTGCGATTGGATCTAATTCATGCTGACTCCAGTTTCACCGACTGGTGAAACTTCCAACTTCATTGTGATCTCCAATGCCTTGATTTGTGTTGCAATCTTCTTCTACATCAATGACATTTAGATATGTGGTACTAATGTGGTGATAAACCACTCTTTTTGTTGTACATAGCTCATTCTGAAAATGACTTTTTCCATCAACATTTTGAATCACTAATCGAAATACCAAACTGATTCATTTGGATACTGTTTGATTTCTTCAAGTTCTGTGATATATTGTGACTCAGATTTGGGTTTTCGAAACTCCTCAATCAACCTGGTTCTAATTTACGTTAGAGTCTTGTTGGGGCCCCGAAAATCGTAGGCGGCAACAGTAAAGGATTCTCCCCAATCAATTTTACCAACTAGCCCGTTGACTGTTTGGTATAGGGAATACGTCCGGTTTGCGGTCCGGCTACCGCAGGTCAAGTACAAAACAAAGGCTTTACCGGTTGTGGCCTGGTCGACCGAGTTTTTTGTATTTTGACTTAAATTATGAAATGCAAGTGCCTAATTAACAATGCAGGGTGATAAAGATGCAAGGAATAGTCACAATGTGATGCGCAGGTTCTTACCTCTCGTCTTAAGGCTCACAAGCATCCAAATCACATACAACAGAAAAATAAACTAATTTCCTAAACTATCCCTAGGGAGCAGAATTATCATTTATTGGTGAGTAATACATTTTGTGCATGCATTGTGAAGAGTTACAGATATCTGACACTTCTTTCAAGACACATGAACAATTAAAGATATTTAAACAACCAGATAGCCAATCATTTTATGAACAATACTTATTAATCTCTGTGGAAAACATCCCAAAAGCTACTGAAGAACATTCAACAAGAACCTAGGTTTAGGAAGTTAAATACTCTCACAGTAAATGAAACACAGCTGAAAACGAAATAGCTCCTCTTCAACATTATTCATTGAATCGCATTGATACATTCCACATTCCACTCTCTCCAGCAGGAAAAAGTTGCACTTTTTGACTGTAAAACGAAGTAGTTCCTCTTACAAGCAAAAGAGTTTTACAAATTTTTCCAAGGAAAAAAGTCCTTTCTCCATCCTATCTTTACAATATTTAAACTATTTTCGTAGATCATTTGGGATGCCCCCCAAACGTGTCACTTTCCAATCTCTTGAACGTTTTCTATTCCTCATCAAGCTGCTAACGTTTTATCTTCTCTTCGTATGCTCGAGATTAGTTGAATAACTGCTGGTCCTTTCTGATCTGAGTTTTTGTTGCCTTCGATCTTGTCTTTTCCTTCTCTGTCTTCTTTGTGACCTGGCCGACTTTGACTTTTTCATGCTACGCCTTCACACCGTGGTTGCCACAAGAGTCCACCAAAGTTCACCTACAATCAATTACTGGCATAATTGGTTGGAATGGTGTGTTTTAAACATTAAAATTACCATCTGAAATGGCTAAGCCATAAGAAAACGACCGGGTCCATTCTTAGATCTGGAAAGAGTCCTGACTGAGTTTTGGGCGGGAAAGCTCTAAATCGGCAGTTGGGAAGCTTTGACATCAGAAGCGAAAGGGCTTTCCTAGCCGCAACGGAGAAAAGGGCTAAAGTGACACCAAACACAGGTGAGAGAATCCTCAATCAGAAGTCTAATGGCTTTCCGCTTCAGAAGCAAATGACCCTTCCAGCCGCAATGGCGGAAGAGTAAAGGCTTCACGCATGCGACGGCAGGGAGGGGAGACTCAATCGAAAATCGGAAGGATATCGACATTGGAAGACTAACGACTTCCCTAGCCATAATGGTGGAAGGGAGACGACTAAGACACACGACCTTCAGGCGGGAAAAAATCTAAATCGGACGTCGGAGCACTTTGTGTTTTGGACGCTAAACCGCTTTAGGAGCCCCAATGGAGGATGGGAAAAATGTTAAAGTTTCCGATCAAAACAAGAAAGACTCCCGATCCAATGGAAAAACTAAGTGTTTCAGTCAGCTTCAAACATTCAACAATGGACAGCGACCTGTCACACCTCCGCAATGGCGACCACAGTATAGACAACTGTTTTGATCAACAAACAAAAACAAACTTAAAAGCTACGGCTTATCATAAACTTCAGCATAATCAAAATCTGAACCTTGGTCAAGAGTTAAGCTTTGTAGTCATTAAAGATTAAAACACAGACCAACAACTCAGAGGACTCAACGATCAAAGCAAAATCATGAGGAGGGGTTCCGAATTTAAGAAATCTGGGGAGAAAAGTTGTAGCTGCAACAATTGGCGATTACCTGGTGAACCTAGATCTCTGGGCGATTAACCTCTGAGTGACAGACTGTTTAACAACAAAAGCATCATATTGAATTCTTCCAGCGATGCAGATTTCTGAAATGACAGAAGTGTTTACCCTTAATCATTGATGACAGTCCAATTAGGGAGAGTGGAAACCAGAATTGTCAAGTCCAGATAACTACACTGAGGCCAGAGGATGAATTTCATTATTACCTTTGTCTTCAGGTGGCTAATAGCTTTGGACACCATAGGATTGTAGCATATGGTAAACATCAATATTTGTTTGTTCCTCATTCCCATGCCATTTTAACACTTTTTCTTGTGCTTTTAGACTTTTGTCCTATTTCATATGAGTTTGCTTACATGCCTTTCTTACTCAATTTTAATTCAAGATCCTCTATCCCATAGTGTCCTTTTGTGTGAGTGGTGTACTTCAAGTTCAATCTCATGGATGGAGAGGATCTTTCGGCAATTCAGTACTTGTAATTCAGCATCTGCTTTGATGTATGATGCTTTCATAGGAGTTCTTTGATTCTTATCTGCCTTTTGGCATCCGTTTCTTGGCATGGGATCATTTATATTTAATATACTGTTCACCTTGCTTCTTTCCATGTGTCCTCTGCCGTTATCCCCTAGACATTTTAAGTGTGACGTGGATGGAGCCTCAACATAGTATTCTGGACTATTTGAATCCAGTTTATTTCACAGGGGTTAAGAAGGACTTCAATGCGCACAGTGCTATTCGAGAAAACTGCTATACTGGAAGAAGTTCTTTCATATAAACAACAACCCGCAGTCCGATACCAAAATGTTTATCAATCCCAGAAATTTCGGATGTTCCCCATGCAACCACAGGTTTGCTCCCTTTATCGAAACAAAACAAACCAAAAAAAACATGACTCAAAATATAGCCAGACGAATTATTTATATACAAGACAGAAGAATTCAAACAGACTCAGGAAAAATAATGCTTGAGAACCAAACCATTTACTGGTAGGTTCTCTTCCCACCCCTACAGATCTTGCAACTTGTAAGTAGAAGGACCAAGCTTGTCTGCAATCTGAAAAGGGCCTACCCACAACTGCTAGAATTTGGTATGCTTTCCTTTCTCATCATGGGGGTGGTCCCATTTGAGGACTAAATCTCCTACTTCAAAGTCTTTTGTCCCAGCTTTATGGTTGTCAAACCATATCTTAACTGACTCTTGTTGTAGCTTAAAGCGTTCTTTGGCTTCAGATCTAGCCTCCTCTGCTTTCAGGAGATTATATATTCTTATTTGTAAAACTTCATCATCTGACCCCCTAGACTCTTGAGCTAGTATGGAAGAGGGCAGCATGATGTTGGGTGGAAGGATGGCTTCTTTACCATACACAAGGGTATAAGGTGATACTCCTATCGCAGACTTGGGGGTGGCTCTATCAGCCCAAAGGGCGTTGGGTAGCGTTGAGTGCCAACTCCTTTGGTTTTCTATTACCGTCTTCTTTAGGATTCTAATCAGATTTTTATTAGAGGATTCGGCTAGGCCATTTCCTTGTGGATAGTAGTTAGCAAAATAATGTAATTTTATCCCTTTATCATGAGCAAAAGCAGTTAATTTAATTGATGAAAAGTATTTAGCATTATCAAAAACTAACGAAATTGGAACTCCAAACCTGGTCATGATATGATCTTGTAGGAAGCTGATGACTTCGTCTTCATTTATCTTGCGCAATGGGATAGCTTCGACCCAGCGAGTGAAATAATCAGTCGCAGTAAGAATGTACTTGTGCTACAGGGAGGAATTCAGTTTTATTTCTCCAATAATATCTAGCCCCCATTGCTCGAATGGTTCCGTGATCACCACAGGCTTTAGGGTTGCTGCTGCTTTAGGCTGTATTCTGCCACACCTTTGGAAAATATCACATTTCCTGACATGTGCATGTGCATCCTTGAAGAGTGTAGGCCAATAGTAACCGGCTCTAAGGATTTTGTGGGCTGTAGTGTCTCCTGAATAATGTCCCCCAGCAGGACCGTCATGTAATTCTAACATTACTTTCTTCGCATCTTCTTTTTCTAGACATCTGAGGAGAACCCCGTCATAATTCTTTCTGAATAATACTCCTTCAACGAGTTGATAGGAGGCCGATTTAAGACACATAGCTCTTCTTTGTTTGGAATTCCAATGTTCTGGCAACAGCCCTGACTGCAGGTAATGCACAAGGTCTCTATACCAAGACTCAGGAGCTGTAAAAAACGGACATACATCCATTACATGTAATTCATCCTCATCCTCCCATGCTTGTTCTTCGTTGTTCCCGCTTTCAGTCATCAATTTGCACAACCCTTGACCTTTCACGATAGAGGCTGGTTTGAATTCAAGGTCGTACTCTTGAAGAGCTATTACCCAGTTGCACCTTCTTTCTCCTGACTCTTTCTATATGAGAAGGGATCTTACAGCTGGGTAGGGGACTATTACCTTGGTTCGATTCTTCAAAATATAAGGCCTGAATTGGTTCACTGCCTTAAATACTGCATAAGCTTGCTTATCAATGGCTGGGTAGTTTAATTCAGCCCCTTGAAGACTAGTGCTTATGAAAGCTATTGGGAATTCATCCCCCCCATCTTCCTTTTGCATAAGCACAGCTGCCAGTGAATCATCGGACGCAAATGTATACAGAAAAAAAATATTTGTCAAAGTTTGGGCTTTTCAGGGAGGGTGCATGTGCAACAACAATCTTAATTTGGCTGAAAGCGTTCTTTTCAATCTCTGACCACTTGAACTGTGCATTTTGCTTCACCATCTGCTACAATGGCTTGACAGTTTGAGTGAAGTCAGGCACGAATCTTCGAACAAAATTTATAGTTCCCATAAAAGACTGCATCCCTTTTTTATTGTGGGGCAAGGGGATTTGTTCAATGGCTTTGATTCTTTCTGGATCTATAGAAATTCCTGTCTTTGAAACAATGTGACCTAGCAACTTGCCCTCTGTGACAGCGAACACACATTTTTTAGGATTGGGGGAAATGCCATATTTTTGACAGCGCTCGAAAATTTGCTTTAAGTGGAACGCGTGCTCTTCTCTTTTCTTTGAGAATATTGTAATGTCATCAAGGTACACTACAGCACTTCAGCCAATAAATCCGTGGAAAGCTATGTCCATAGCCCTATGAAATGTTGCTCTAGCGTTTATCAACCCAAATGGCATCCTTCTGTAAGCAAAGGTTACCCATTTGGTTCTGAAAGTTGTCTTCAATCTGTCTTCTTCAGCTACCAATACTTGATTGTATCCAGAGAAACCGTCTAATAATGAAAACAATTCAGAACCAGAGACCATTTGCAGCAATTGCTCCATGGGTGGCATAGGGTAGTTGTCTTTATCGGAGGCGCGGTTTAGATTTTTGAAATCCACGCATAATCTAATTTCTCCTGATTTCTTCCTCACTGGCACTAGATTTGACACCCACCCAGAATGTCTGACTTTAAAAATGATTCTAGCATCCAATAATTTCTTTACCTCACTCTGAATCAGCGGTTCCAGCTTTGGATGCATTTTCCTCAAGGGCTGTTGATATGGCTTGACTCCGTCCTTGATGATGCTGGTGTCATACGTTTTCAAATCTTTGTACGTCCACGTGAAAACATCTTTATATTGTTTAAACAGATTGATGAGACTATCTCTTTCTGCAGGCGAACAACTCTTGCTGAGATTTACAAATTTGGGATTCGTCTCATTCCCTAAATTTATCAGCTCGAACTGTAGCGATGAGATGTGGGTCTTCATGTTGGCTGGTCTTCTGAATTTTTCATTTAAATCGAACATTTTTTCTAACGTTCTAACACCTTTAGGAATGAAATTGTCATATTTCATCTCGGCCTGATGTTTCTCATCATCGATAATGGCTCCTTTAAAAACTTCATCATTTGTCAAACATTCTATGATCTGCTGGTCATCATCGAACACTCGTAGGTTGGTAATCATATCAGGTACAGAGGGCCTAAAAAGTAATTCCATAGAGCATCAATTATTAGTAGGTACCAGCCTAGCTGCTGATGTTGCCAATAGATCAGCTGCAGCATTTTTTATCCTAGGAATTGAAATAATATTAAATGCATTAAAATGTTTAAGCAAATCCCATACCTCATTCTGGTAAGCATTTAAGTGAGGGGAAACACAATGGATTTGATTCCGGATTTGTTTCACAATAATTTCAGAATCCCCAAAATTTTTTAAATTACTTACCTTTAACTTAATCGCTTTCTTTAGTCCCTGCACCAGCGCTTCGTACTCAGCTGTATTATTAGTAAATTCGAACTCTAATCTACAGGAAAGAAAATGTTTATTCTTCTGTGGGTCGATTAGGACACAGCCATCCCTGACCCTTCTAATGTCTTAGAGCCATCAAAAACCAGAATCCAGAAATCACTAACTACTGAATGTGAATCTATTCCTACTGCTAAGTCTACTATTTTACAGTCAATCTCATCATCCTGTGAGAATCGAAGGAGACCAGGATGGGTGTTTGATGTGCTGCTAGCTTCTTTCGCTTGGTAATTTCCAGGTTCCAGCTCAATAAAATAGTTTCCCAAGATAGAATCCACTGGTACATTCTTCTCATCCAGTTGAGTGACGTTATGTTTCATATGAGGCTCTCTTAAAATCTTAATCTAATTCGGGCTTCCTTTGTAGGGAAACCACAGATGTGACCAATCAGAGGCGAAATACTCATTAAGTTTGGCCGACCAATCTCTGCTCAGGACCAGGCCGTAAGCATCTGGTATATCAGCCACCCCGATGTTAATGACTTGGCATACTTTATCATTAGATGCCAGACGGACTAAGACATCTTCCATATCACCAATTACCTTTACATTTGTCCTATCCAATTGAACAAATATCCATGTGGATGGCTTAGGCTGCCCATTTATCTTCTTACATACTGATATTGGCATGACATTAACTGACGACCCTGAGTCTACCAGACAATTGTGCATGTTATGATTAAAAATTTCAAACGTTAGGAGGAAAGGTGGATGCTTACTTTTAGACTTACCTCCAACGCTGGTTTCTCCAATTTCTTCCTCTGCCTGAGGTTGGTTGACAGTGGGCAGCTCTTCGTCTGCCTCATCAAGTGCTTTAAATAGTCTTTCTTTTTGCTGCGGTACTTTACACATTTCAAATAATGGAACATTTGCTTTTATCTTCTTTAAATATTCCACGATGTCATAGTCCATCTGCTGTTCCATGAGATGGGGTTTATCAGCAGTCGCTTTCTCTTCATTGGGCTTGGCCCGTGTATCCTTTTGCTTCGGATTTTGGATGGTAACAGTGAATTCTGGAATTTTATCAGCCAATGATTTATTTTGAAATTTCTTCTTGACATTTCTCTGCATCCTCTTAATCTTCGGAAGTATAAGACTGTCTTCCTTAATCGTCCCTTGGCTTCTTGTTGTTATGTTGGCCTCCATGACTTCCTTGTACCCTTGAGTCTTTTCTTCTTCAGCATCAAATAAGGAGACAGAATTCCAAAAAGCCATGGTTTCCTCCTCCTGTTCTTCAGCAGTAGTAGAAGTAGAATTCCCTTTCCTTTCTTCCTCTCCTTCTTCTGTTAATTTAGAATCTAGTAGTTGATTCATGACCAAAGTCATTGAGTTTATCCATTGAGGACAATTCTTTTCAGAATGTGGTTGCTGATGAAATGCGCAAAAATTGTCCATACCGACCTCCGTTAGATTCATAGATGCAGTGTTATGAGGAGGGGGTTGAGACTGATTGGTGTCCTCTCTTTTCTTATAATATGGCCTATAGAACTTTTGTGTTTCCTTCTCCTTTTCCAAATCTATGATCTTGTTGGAAATCTTTTGCATCATTTTGGCCATATTTTCAATATCTGGTGATTTCTCTTCTTTTGGCTTAGTGAACAATAAGGCTTTCCTTCCACTGCCTTTCTCCCCTGACTGCTCTGGATAATCTTCAATGCTTTCTCTTTCAGCTTCCACTACTTCTGCTTCTTCATAGGTTTCCGTCAAAGTAGGCTTGGCCCTACCTTTGGCAAACATTGCTAAATCAGGGCCTAAAGCTGAAGTATAATACTCAATCAGCACCTTGTCCGAAGGCTTATCTACTTTAGAGAAATTCTTGAGATATGTTGCAAACCTTTGTGTGAAACTGTGCACCTTTTCTTTTCTTTCTTTCTTCAAGGTGCATAGCCCTTTCATGAGGGCTGCATGAGTTTTCTGAGTTGCATACTTACTTCTGAAAATTCTCTCGAAGGTATCCTAATCAGGGATAGAGTTAGTAGGAAACCCAAAGTACCATGATGCTGTAGCTCCTTTAAGGGTATGGGGAAACAACCTGCAGACCACGTCTTCATGCTCCCCGGCTCTTAACCCTTCAATTGCCAAGTAGAAACTTTGTAGGTGATCATCTACTAGTATCGTCTCATTGGGGTCGAATTTAGGCAGCAACTTTTCAAAGGATTGAGGTAAATCATGTAATGGAGGGGTCAGGTTTAAAGGAGATCTAGCTTTCCAGGAAGGTGGTGGATTTGGTGGGTTAAGTGGTTGATTAGCATTTACTCCTGCCATGAGTCTAGGTGGAGAGTGAGGAGGTGAACCAAGAGGAGTGTGAGCAGGGGAAATGTGAGGAGAATCTGGGCCTTCTTGATTCAGAGGTAGCACAACTTCTTGTAAGGCTGTTTCTACAAGCTCTTCCTAGTCTCCAACCAACACTGAGTCTTCTACTATAGGACGATCTTTCTTTTTGTACTCTCTCTTGGGCAATTCAGGGATAACTGGCAGTCCTCCAATCTTATTTATGTATGCCCTGGTATGTATTCTTAGATCATTAACAAACTCGTTACCAATAGAGTATAGATGTTCTCTATTCACTTCTTCTGGAATCAGATTATGAAACCTACTGCTTTCAGGAATGTTACCGGTGGAATATTCTTGGAAAAACGGGTTTCCTCGGCCAGCCATGCACTGGCGGCCCTCCTTCTAGCACCAAAACTGTTGGGGCCCCAAAAATCGTAGGCGGCAATAGTAGAGGATTCTCCCCAATCAACGTTTCCAACTAGCCCGTTGACTGTTTGGTATAGGGAATCCATCCGGTTTGCGGTTCGGCTACCGTAGGTCAAGTACAAAACAAAGGCTTTACCAGTTGCGGCCCGTTCCACCGAGTGTTTTGTATTTTGACTTAAATTATGAAATGCAAGTGCCTAATTAACAATACGGGGTGATAAAGATGCAAGAAATAGTCACAATGTGATGCGCAGGTTCTTACCTCTCATCTTAAGGCTCACAAGCATCCAAATCACATACAACAGAAAAATAAACTAATTTCCTAAACTATCCCTAAAGAGCAGAATTATCATTTATTGGTGAGTAATACATTTTGTGCATGCATTGTGAAGAGTTACAGATAGCTGACACTTCTTTCAAGACACATGAACAATTAAAGATATTTAAACAACCGGATAGCCAATCGTTTTATGAACAATACTTATTACTCGCTGTGGAAAACATCCCAAAAGCTACTGAAGAACATTCAACAAGAACCTAGGTTCAGGAAGTTAAATACTCTCACAGTAAATGAAACACGGCTGAAAACGAAATAGTTCCTCTTCAACATTATTCATTGAATCGCATTGATACATTCCACATTCCACTCTCTCCAGCAGGCAAAAGTTGCACTTTTTGACTGTAAAACGAAGTAGTTCCTCTTACAAGCAAAAGAGTTTTACAAATTTTTCCAGGGAAAAAAGTCCTTTCTCCATCCTATCTTTACAATATTTAAACTATTTCACAGATCATTTGGGCTGCCCCCCAAACGTGTCACTTTCCAATCTCTCGAACGTTTTTTATTCCTCATCAGGCTGCTAACGTTTTATCTTCTCTTCGTATGCTCGATATTAGTTGAATAACTGCCAGTCCTTTCAGATCTGAGTTTTTGTTGCCTTCGATCTTGTCTTTTCCTTCTCTGTCTTCTTTGCGACCTGGCTGGCTTTGACTTGATCATGCTACGCCTTCACACCGTGGTCGCCACAAGAGTCCACCGAATTTCACCTGCAATCAATTACTGGCATCATTTGTTGGAATGGTGTGTTTTAAACATTAAAATTACCATCTGAAATGGCTAAGCCACAAGAAAATAGTCGGGTGCATTCTTAGATCTGGAAAGAGTCCTGACTGAGTTTTGGGCGGGAAAGCTCTAAATCGGCAGTCGGGAAGCTTTGACGTCAGAAGCGAAAGGGCTTTCCTAGCCGCAATGGAGAAAAGGGCTAAAGTGACACCAAACACGGGTGAGAGAAACCTCAATCGGAAGTTGGATGGCTTTCCACTTTGGAAGCAAATGACCCTTCCAGCCGCAACGGCGGAAGAGTAAAGGCTTCACACATGTGACGGCAGGGCGGGGAGACTCAATCGAAAATCAGAAGGATATCGACATCGGAAGACTAACGAATTCCCCAGCCATAACGGCGGAAGGGAGACGACTAAGACATGCGACCTTCAGGCGGGAAAAAATATAAATCGGACGTCGGAGCACTTTGCGTTTCGGACACTAAACCGCTTTAGGAGCCGCAACGGAGGACGAGAAAAAGGTTAATTTTTTTTATCAAAACAAGAAAGACTCCTGATCCAATGGAAAAACTAAGTGTTTCAGTCAGTTTCAAACATTCAACAATGGACATCGACCTGTCATACCTCCGCAATGGCGACCACAGTATAGACAACTGGTTTGATCAACAAACAAAAACAAACTTAAAAGCTATGGCTCACCATAAACTTCAGCGCAATCAAAATCCAAACCTTGGTCAAGAGTTAAGATTTGTAGTCATTAAAGATTAAAACACAGACCAACAACTCAAAGGACTCAATGATCAAAGCAAAATCATGAGGAGGGGTCCTGAATTTAATAAATTTGGGGAGAAAAGTTGTAGCTGCAACAAGTCTTTTGTTGTTTTTGTTGGAGTATCGGGTACCTCAACATGGTATAACCACCACACCTCTAGGAATATAAAAACAAGTGGAATAACTGCCACTCCTGGTGATAGGGCCTTGTGCTGGGTTTCAAATGTTCACCAAAATCTGCAGGTTTTGGTGTAATGAAAAACCATACATGGTATTAGAGCATAGGTCTTAGTTTCAATTCCCCCGAGCTATGCTAGAGGCAGGGTGTTGGAGTATTGGGTACCTCCACATGGTATAACCACTGCACCTCTAGGAATATAAAAACAAGTGGACTAACTGCCACTCATGGTGATCAAGATCTAGAACTACTATTGCCGAAACTTTGAAAGGGTTTCTGGTTCTAGAGTTTCTGCACATTTTTGGCCTATGGGAGCTGTTCCATTGCATCTGGAGCATTGTTTCCACTAGGAAATAGTTTTCGTTTCATCGAAAACTATTTTCATTTGTTCCAGAAACACGCATTTCGGCAAATCTGAAGGCATAATGTTACAGTGACAGATTTTTTTTATTTTTTTAAATCTCTCATATTTTATTGGTTTTATAATTAAATATTTATTGTTTGAGTCTCGGACTGTTGCCTTCTCTGGCTACGTATGCTCTTTGTTGTGCAGCTTGCGTGATCGCGACGAATCAGAAACATAAAGGGAAAGTTTTTTTTCTTGTCTTCTCGGTTACGTATGCTCTTTGCTATGCACCTTGTGCGATCACAGTGAATTAGAAACAATGAAAAAACTTGAAAACATAGACTTTTCGGGTAAGCTAACCAAGATCTAACCCCATAGTGTGGAAATTTTTTGTTTTGTTTTTGTTTTTCATTTTTTTCTGTGATTTGCAAGGGAAAAAAGGAAAGCATGGAGAACGAGAGAGAAGAGTAAAACAAAAGAAAAACACCCTTCCTCTTTCCATTCTTTTACGTACCTTTTAAACTTAGCTCACTTGGCCCAAAGTTGCTTTTATTCCTTAATAGGTCTTGAGTTCAAGTCTTATTAAGCTACTTTTTAGTGCATGCAATTTCTATTTTCAAGTTAATTTATTGTAAAAGTGCATCTCACTTAAATAAAATAAAATAAAAAGTGAGTCACTTAAGTCTTTCAATTTATTCCTGCACTATTTAAATTAACATTATTGTAAAAGTGAACATCACTTATTCTACAAAAGTGATTCACTTAAAAGCAACTTTATTGTAAAGTGTTTGTCAAAGGTTGATCTTGGGAAGAGGGGGGTTCTTTTTTTTAGTTGGTCAAGTTAATATCTACCATGTCACTATTGGGGACATCTTTGACATTTTCTTTGATCAAGCATAACTTCATCATTCGGAATTAGTTTTTAGTGCCGTTTTTTATAAAAAAAATAGCCTAATTTTTCGAGCTATTTGTAACCAGGTAGTTAGTTTCTGTTCTTTTAGCTATTATTTTCAAGTATGGCCGCCCCTTGTGATATTATACTTACCAGTTCTAACTATTTCTCATGGAAATCTCATATGGAGGATGTTTTAAGAAGTATGGGACTTTTCAGAATTACCTCAGGGAAAGAAACAAAACCCACTGATGATGATAAGAAAATAAAATGGGAAAATAGATGTGATGAAGCTCAAGGATTTATTGGAATGCGAATCTCTACTGATTTGTGATTCCACATATCCGAAATTGATAAACCTGATAAAGATTGCAAAAGTTGGAATCTATGTTTGGTAAACAAAATGAAATTCGAGGTCATCAACTTGAGAATGAGTTGAATTCTTTGAATCCAAATGATTTTTCATGCATTCAAGACTATTTATCTAAGTATAAAACTCTTAGACTCTTATGTGAAGAATGCAGGATTAAGAAAGAAGAAAAATAATGTATTTATCATATTCTTTCCAAATTTGGACCTACATATTCTATTTTTGTATCTACATTTTACTCCATGAAAGAATTCTTGACTGCAGCTAGCTATCAACAGCCTAGTCTTGAATCCTTTTGTGATTCCTTAATTAGAGAGCAATATAAGCTCATTCATCTTGGAATAATTAACAATGCAGATACATCTGGGAAATCCTTATTGTCCCAATAGAAAAAAAAGTCCAAGCCTCCAAAGAAACAGAATTTTCGTAATAATAAGCCAAACAACAAGGGTCCCAGACCTTCTCAGTCAGCTCCTTCTTTAAAAAATGACAAAGGATCGAAGCCAAAAGGAAAGAAGATCGAGTGTCATTGTAATTTTTATGGTAGATATAATCATGATGAATCTAAGTGTTTCAAGAAGATGGCAGCCTTGGAAGCAACAATGAAGAAGGACCACATCAGCCTAGATTCATCTTCAGAATCTACCTTTCATGGACATGCACTTTGTGCTTCTGGTTACTCTTATACTGCATCTTCTTCTTCTACTTCAAATGAATGGCTCATTGATTCTGGAGCATCTTATCATATGGATAAGGATCAAGCCATCTTTTCTACTATGCATGAATGTAACACCAAACAAATATTTGTTGGTGATGATAGATCTCTAAGTGTTGTAGGATTTGGAACAGTTCCAGTAGAAAATGGTCATTTCAGTGATGTACTATGTTTTCCAAAAATTTTCTGCAATTGGTTATCAGTCTATTAAATTACTCATTCGGGTGAAGGTAAAACTGTAACGTTTACACCTCACCAAGTTGTAATCTAGGATTATTAAAATCCTCAAAATTTCCTTGCTACTGGAACTGTTGATGATATTACCAGGTTGTACAAATTTAACAACTTTGGGTCACCACCTTTTCCTTCAGTTTTTGTTTCTCATAGTGATAACTTGAGAAAACTTTGGCATGAGTGATTTGGTCACTTAAATTATCACTCATTACAACAACTATGTAAAGAAAATATGGTGACTGGTCTTCCGATGGTATCTTGCAAGGATGGTTTTTGTTTCGGTTGTGTACTTGGAAAACATCATCAGGACAGTTTTGACAAACATGCCTCTTGGAACGCCTCGGTTCCCTTGGAGCTTGTGCATAGTGACTTGTGTGGTCCTCTTCCATTTGCTTCCTTTTATGGTTTCAAATATTTCTTAACTTTTATTGATGACTACTCCAGATGCACTTGGGTTTACTTCCTAAAACTTAAGAGCAAAGTATTTAACATGTTCTTGGCCTACAAGGCCTTTGTTGAAAAACAATCTGGTCATCAAATTATTAAGTTAAGATCTGAAAATGGAGGAGAATATGTTAACAAAAAGTTCACTACTTTCTGCATTGAACAAGGAATCCAACAACAACACACTATTCCGCATACACCACAACAAAATGGTGTAGTGTAACGGAAGAACCGCACTTCAAAAGAAATGGCTAATTGTATGATCCAATCTAAGGGACTAAGTCTTCAATATTGGGATGAGGCCATAAATTGTGCAAATTACATAGTTAATCACACACCCACTAAAGTTTTACAAGGTATAACACTGGAAGAAGCATGGAGTAAAATTAAACCAGATGTAAGTCAGTTCCGTGTGTTTGGTTGTGAAGCATAGGCTCACATTCCGGATGAAAAACAGAAAGCATTGTAATCTAAAAGTGAAAAATGCATATTTGTTGGATATTCAGAAGATGTAAAAGGTTATATAATTTGTTAGCCACATTCTCATGATATAATCATTAGAAGAGATGTTAAATTTGATGAAAATATCTTGTCCCACGAGCCTAACATGGCGGGTGTGCCATCTTTGGCTTGCGAGTCTGATTCGACAATTGTTCCTTCTTCTTCTTCTTCCAACTTCCTTGACAGGTTTCCAACTCTAGTTTCTGATGATGATAGTGAGGATGAAAATCTACCTCCACCTGCTCATGTTCCTCCTATTGCACCAGCACCAATGCTTCCTCGATGGCTCTGTTCAACATGTGAAGCAGCTGGGGATCTTGATGTTGATCCTAGAGATCAACGTTGAACACTTTCTCAGTTTTAGCGAGCCTCTTCTCTTTTGGATCAAGTTTTCGAGAATCATGATCTAGAAACTTTTGCAGAAGCTTTGGGAAATCCAGAGTGGGATGCAGCTATGGATGAAGAATATCATTCCTTAATGGTGAACGATACTTGGGATCTTGTTCCTCTTCGAAAAGGAAGAAAAAATGTCAGATGTAAATGGGTCTACAGAACTAAGTATGCATCAGATGGAAGTGTTGAAATACGTAAGGAAAGGTTAGTTTCCAAAGGTTTTTCCCAAGTTGAAGGGATTGAATACAATGAAACCTTTTCTCTTGTCGCAAAAATGAATTCCATCCGCCCTATTCTTTCCCTTGCAGCCTTACATAATTGGGAATTCCATCAAATGGATGTCAAGTTTTCCTTTTTACATGGTGATTTACAGGAGGAAATTTACATGGAACAACCTCTTGGATATGTTTAGGATAAATCTAGCCTTGTCTGTCTCCTTAATAAATTCTTATATTACCTTAAGCAAGCTCCGAGAGCTTGGTATGCCAAAATGGATAGCTTTCTCTTTGACACTATTTTTTCTAGATGCCATTTTGACCTTAATGTCTATACAAAGAAAGTAGGAAACCATCTCATCATACTTGTTCTTTATGTTGATGATCTTATCCTTACTGGTAGTGACCCTAAAATTTTAACCCATGTGAAATCCAGTCTTAAGAAAAAATTTGAAATGTCAAACTTAGGACATTTGCATTATTTTCTTGGTCTCCAAGTATTGCAAAGCCAAAGAAGGAATCTTTCTTTCCCAGTCTAAGAATGCTTCTGACCTTCTTCGTCGCTTTCACATGGAAGATTGTAAACCAGCCCCTTCTTCCTTCCAGTTTGGAGTCAAACTTTCTGCCACTTGTACTTCCCCTGAAGTAGATGCCACCTTGTATCGTCAGCTTGTTGGTAGTCTTTAATACTTGACTCATTCCCATCCTGACCTTTCCTTTGCCGGTTGTTATGTTGCCTATTATATGCAAACACCTCATTAAAGTCACTGGAAAGAAACAAAAATAATACTTCGATATATTCAAGGTACAATTCAGTTTGGGATTCATTACAGTATAGGGGGGACACATTTGCTGGTTGGTTTCACTGATTTAGATTGGGTTGGCGATCCTAATGATCAAAAGTCTACTGCAGGTTATGTTTTCAGTATGGGATCTGGACCTGTCACTTGGGATTGTAAGAAACAACAAGCTCTTGCTCTTTCTTCAGTAGAAGCAGAATATCAATCCGTTGTTAATGCTAGTCAGGAAGCTTTATGGCTTCGACAGATCCTTTCAGAGTTTGGATTCTAGTAGCAGCAACTTACTTCATCTTGGTGTGACAATCAAAGTGCCATCAAGCTTGCCAAAGATCCAGTTCTACATCAACACAGCAAATACATTGAGCTACACATGCACTTCATCAAAAATCTTGTTGATGATCGTGTTCTTGAAATGCTCTTCTGCCCTACAAATGATCAAGTTGCAGACATCTTCACCAAGTCTCTTACAGAAGCGAATTTTTCCAAACTTCGATCTATGTTAGGAGTTCAGGAATGTGTCCTTAAGGGGGGATAGGCTCTAATTCCTCCTTCCTTCTCCTAATATTGTCACTTTTGTAAATCCTTCAATCCTATCCCAAGTTCTTAAGGGGGGATGTTAGCATATTTAAACACTTAGGAGTTAGTTAAGATCAACTTTTGTAATATATTTGTTAGGTAAAGTGTGTTTCTTTAGTATGCATTAGTATGCATTTGTAAATATTCTAATCCGATGGTCACGATATATTCTAGACATAAAGTGATCCGACGGTTCAAATTCTCTTAGATCATACCTACCATTGATCCGCTGCTTAACACTCGATTGGTCCATGATCTTTATTTAAAGAGCATGGAGGGTCCTTGGCTACTTGATCAATTATGAGAAGCTCATGTAACTTTCTTTCTTTTGCATAATAAACTACTTCAAGTAGCTATTTGGCTAGGGCCATGGATTGTTTCCCTCTCGATGGTTTTAACCATGTGACAAACATCGGTGTATTGATCTATGATTCATTTGTGTGAAGTGGTTTCTCTAGGTGTTCGGTCTTTTGGGAGCACCCTGTGTACCCGAACATGGTGTTAGAGCATAGGTCTCAAGTTCAGTTCCTCCGAGCTACGCTAGAGGTGGAGTCTTGGAGTGTCAGGTACCTCCACATGGTATAACTGTCGCACCTCTGGGAATATAAAAACAAGTGGACTAACCGCCACTCCTAGTGATAGGGCCTTGTGCTGGGTTTCAAATGTTCACCAAAATCTACAGGTTTTGGTGTAACGAAAAACCTTACAGTTTCCATGTCGAAACTTGCATGAACTTCATGTACCAGTCCAATGCGTGACCTTGAAAAGTTGTCGCCAAATGGCCCTTCTTAATATATTAATCTTGTAATTGCTTCATAGTTCATACCACTTCACACAGAAACAAATATTGTTTGAGATCCTCATTCCCGTTCCAATGAAAAGTAGGTAATTTCACATCATCACCCACCATCCTGGGCCTTCTTGTTGTGTTTGTTGATCCACTACTATTAGTGTGTTGATGACACACTGGGCAATTTGGTGTTTATATGGCATTTCTTCCTAAAGGTGGTGCAGTGCACAAAGGTGTAGGTACATTGTTCCTCTGAGTTGGTCCTTCCTCGACATCGGGCATAGACTAGTTGTCTCCTTCGTCACTATAGGGTCGCTTAGTCCCTTTTGATATTCTCTCGTTGCTTCTTGTTTTGGCCACAACAAGACTCTCCTCGATCCTCTGCCTATTCTCTTGCTAAAACCTTACCCCACTTCGCAGAAGACCACACTCTTCCTTGAGTTCCCTCATAGTTTCATCGTAACTACCATCCATCTACCCCGTATCATTCAATCCAACCCTTGTCTCTGTAGTACTAGTAACCTCCTCACACCAGATATTTTTACTCTTCAGAGTTAATCTTCAATATGCTATTTTCATAGATATGCATCTTAATCCACAATTGTAAACACAATAGAAATCTACCTATTGGTCCTTTGAAGAATTCCCTTTCTGCGTCACTATAGGACTTGACTGTGTCGACCGCAAACGCGGTGATGTATCCTTCTAAGATGCTATCGAACCACACTTCGACAACCCTTGATTCTCTATTGTCTACCTCCTTCAGCTATTGGATCAGCACTAGGGTCCAATAAGTATGTTCTCCTCCTTGAAAATTTGTCTTTCGATAGGTTAGTTGCACCAACCACTCATACAAGGTAATTGAAAACTTGGAGAAGAAATATTCGTGGAAGTCAGGATAGATATTCCTTCCCACCCACTCTTCTTTCATTAGTCTGGAACTCATATTTTCTTCTGCTGTGAATTCATGAGCCTTCTAATCGAACCAATCCCGAATCTATGGTCTTATTGGATGCCATAACATATCCTCCTCTTCCTCGCACTAAGGTCCCTACAATGAAACCATTTGTTGACATAGATATCTTGACAAGGGTTCATACTCTTTCGACACCCTTAAACATCATGATCTCCCTGAACATCAACCCAGATAGGTTTTACCCTGTCCAGCAACACCTGCGAAATAGATGAAGTCTCACCCGAGATGTTCGAGGAAGAGCTACATGAACCAAGTTTCTGCAGTAGGGAGGAGGATCTTGTGCATCTATTTTCCCACTATTCTCTTACTGTCGTGATACTAACCAGAGATTCATGTGAGGGTTTTAACATTACTTCTTCACATTCAACCGCATTAGAGACCATTCACATCATATCGCATCATTATATTCATTCCTAAACATAAAAAAATATGAAACCATCAAGTATGTAGAGACATTGCATCATTCAAGAACATAAATCATACTACAATATTAATCTAGATCGCATCATTAAGACTTTAAAATTAGCAAAACACAAAACAAAAAGTTTCCAACATCAACTGCAATTGTCATATTACTTCTGCAAATCAAAACAAGTACCCAAAATACATCCTCAGGTTTGAAAGACAAAACCGGAACAACAGATACATAGATTGGTCTTTTGCAAATGTGAAAAAGATTATGCTTCCAACTATGCTTCGATAATCATAATCTATCTATCTATATCTTCTACTACATTTCTAACTCTATATATAGGCTTGCGCCTTTATAAAATGGTCCACTTCTAACTAATTCCTAATTGACTTGGACCAAAAACTACAAAATAATGACCAAGCCGACTCTTTGTCAACTTTTCTTCCTTTCACACCATTCTTAGACTTGCATACCATGTTTTGACTTGCGCACCATGCTTCGACTTGCACACCTTGCACATCCATATTTCATGCCAACAATTATAATGTTATTTTTATTATTTGTTGATTATAACATTAAAACAATTCAGGGTGATAAGGGATTAAAGGTAAAGGGGGATGGTATTGTAAGGGTTTATAGGTAGAGAAAGGGTCAAGGGGTTCTATGGGGTTAAAGGGAGAGAAAGGGGCAGAGGGTGTTAATGGGACAGAGAGAAATAGAGAGAGAGGAGTGAAGGTAGAGACATTGAGGGGTGGCAAGGGGTTAGAGATAGAGAGATAGGGTGTGTTAAGGGGTTATATGTAGAGAGGGGGGTAATGTTAAGGGGATGCCAACTTCCTAATACTGTTGTATTTCTACCCCTATGTCTTGATAAGGTCGAATCTATAAAGAAATAAATCTCTAGTATTAATCCTAAATTTTGTCTGTTTATGTCTAAGTTAAAGAAGCACACAATTTGTGAGATTGAACATATGGATCTTAATAGGATTTATACAATCTCTATTTTACAAGAAACTGATTACATTAATGATTCTCCTGATAGGAACATCAAGGACTAATGAAATACAATGTATAAAATATACAAGTGAATACATTTTGGAGTTACCAATACATCAACAATCCCTCTTAACTACGAAGGTATTCTCTAGACACAATTCATCAGCACAAGTATTCATCACTGGATCATCATTGGATCATCATCAAAGCTGGATCATTACTCAATCATCATCATCATTTCTTCCACTATCTCGATCAAATGGTTCTATCTCTCAATTCTACTCATCACAAGAAGTTCTATAGAGAAAACCCTTTTTCATGCTGGTTGTAGGCCTCTCCTCCATGTAGGTCTTCATCTTCTTCAACACTTATATCTGACCATGGGAGGAACACATCCATCATCCATGTCAGAAAGGCCCGCCCAACACTTATATCTGACCATGGGAGGAACACATACAGTATCCATGTCAAAATGGCACGCCTAGCACTTACACCTGACCATGGGAAGCCTAGACTGTAACTGTGTCAGAAAGGCCCAGCACTCACATCTTACCATGGGAGGCCCATCCTTCCACCATGGCAGAAAGGCTCAATACTCACATCTGACCATGTGAGGCCCAGCCTGACACCATGTCAGAAAGGCTTAGCACTCACATTTGACCATGGGAGGCCCAGCTTGCCACCATGTCAGAAAGGCTCAGTATTACATCCTACCATGGGAGCAACCAATCGTACCACTATGTCAAAAAGGCTCTGCAATTACATCTGACCATGGGAGGAACTAATCCTACCATGTCAGAAAGGCACATGGACTCATCACTTCCCCTTGGAAGGAACCTCGATCTGGAGAAGGAATACCTGAAGTACTCAAACTTCACTCTAGCTAATGGCTTGGTCAATACATCAGCTATTTGCTCATCCATCGCAACATACTGGAGCTTCACTTCTCCTCTCTACACCATATCCTTGATATCGTGATATTTTATCTCGATATGGTTCCACCTTTTATGGAACATCGGGTTCTCCAACAACTTCACACAACTTTGATTGTCGCAATATATACAAGTAAAATCCAACTGGAGATCAAACAAATTAGATAGTATCTTCCTCAGCCACATTGCCTCACAACTAGCTGAACAAGATGCAATATACTCTACTTTGGCTATACTCAGTGCCACACAGGATTGCTTCCTGCTAAACCAAGAGATCACAAATCATCCCATACTGGAGCAGCACCTTGAAGTGCTCTTCCTATTAATGGAACAACCTACCCAATCTGAATCCACATAACCTTCCAAGTTAATCTTTTGATTCACCCCATACTTGAGCCCATAATCAACTATACCCTTCAGGTACCTTAGAATATGCTTTGTAGCAATCAGTTGAACATGTCTTGGATCTGTTTATAATTGGCTCAATGTGTTCACAGCAAAGCAAATATCTGGTCTCGTATTCGTCAGGTATATCAAGGACCCAATCATCTGATGATACATTGTAGCATCAACCAACTCTGATGAATCATCACTCAATAGCTTTAGGTTCGATGCCATAGGTGTGGTCATGGCCTTGCAGTCGATCATCCCAAACCCCTTCAGGATCTCTACTGCATACTGCCCTTGTCACAAGGAGATTCCATTTGTATTCTACCACACCTCCATGCCTAGAAAGTAGTGCATCATACCCAAGTCCTTCATCTCGAACTTAGCAGCAAGCTTCCTCTTTGTATCATTAATCAACCCATCCTTACCTGTTACAAACAAGTCATCTACATACAATAGGAGTAACACAGGGTTCCCTTCCTCGACCTTATAATAAAGGTTAGAATCCTCTTTACTCTTGGTAAAACCTAATCCAGTTAGGAAGCTGTCAATTCTATCGTACCATGTCCTGGGTTCTTGTTTCAAACCGTATAGGTCTTTTTTCAATTTGCACACATGAGTTTCCCTATCATGTGTTTAAAAACTGAGTGGATGCTCCATATACACTTCCTCTTCCATTACACCATTCAAGAAACTAGTCTTGACATCCATCTAGTGTATCTTCCATTTCATTAATGTAGCCAAAGCAAGTACTCATCTAATGGAAGTGTATCTGGCTATAGGTGCAAAAGTTTCTTCATAATCTATTCCTTGTTTCTTGTAGAAGCCACAAGCCACAAATCTTGCTTTATATTTCTCTATGCTACCATCTGCAACATGCTTGATCTTGTAGATCCACTTGGAAGTCAAAACAGAGTTCCCCTCTCGTCTTGGGACAACATCCTAGACATCAATCTTCATGATTGATTGGTACTCCTTGATCATAGCATCCTTCCATTTTTTCTTTTTTTCCGCTTCTTCATAGTTGGAAGGTTCTTTATCAGTGATGTCACATAATAGGGCTACCTATCCGAAGTAGGACCTAGTTCTATTCCTTTCTCTATGCATTTCTTTTGGAGCCCCATATCTTTCTGCACCTTGGATAGCCTCTCGTACCCATGCAGGTTTCCCCTTGTGAGGATTTTTCTCTTGGGGTGGATCTATAGGTTCTTGGGGTTCTTCTATTTCTTGATCTTCATCTTGAGTTGCATCATTCACAGTTGTATCTTGAATTCTAGGTGCTTCTGCTTCTTCTTGGTCTTCAACAAGTCTCTTTCTAGATTTGTTGTAAGCTAAGTCTTCGTCAAATGTTACTTCTTTGCTGATGTTGATCTTCTTGAATCCTGGGAAGTATATTCTGTAAGCCTTCTAGCTTTCACTATATCCCACAAATATACCCTTCTTTCCTAAAGGATCTAACTTTGTCCTCTTTTATTTTGGAAGGTGTATGTACATTGGACAACTAAATATTCTTGGATGACTAACTTCTAGTTTCTTGCTGGAGAAGACTTCTTTAGGTGTCTTGTTCTCAAGTACTCTATGTGGAGTACGGCTCTGTACAAACACAACATTCATAGAAGCTTCTTCCCATAAATGCATGGGAAGATCTTGATCATGAAGCATTGCCCTTGCGAATTCCATAATCGTTTTGTTCTTCCTTTCTGCAACCCCATTATGTTGTGGATTATATGGAGTAGTCAACTCCCTCTTAAGCCTTGAATCGATGCACAATTCTTTGAATTCATTTGATGTGAATTATCCGCCATTGTCTGATCGAAAGGTATTGATTTTCTTTTCTGTGTGGTTCTCGATCAAGGCTTTGAATTCTTTGAACTTGTTGAATACTTCATCTTTGTTTTTCAATAAGTATATCCATGTCTTCCTAGAAAAATCATCAATGAAAGAAACATAGTATACATACCCACTCAATGAACTCGATGACATTGGACCATATAAATCAGAGTGGATGATTTCCAATATTCCTTTTTCCTTGATTTCACTACTTGGAAATGTCTTCTTTGTGTTCTTTCCTTTCACACCTCCTTTGCAAACACTTTCATGTTTCTCCTATATTTCTGGAAGACCTTCAACAACTTTGCTTGCAAGTGGTAGTTCCCTATAGTGCACATGTGCAAGCCTTCTATGCCAAATTTCATTTGGATCTACTGAGTCATGGACCAAGGCTTGTTTTGGTTGGCCCTTTATCTTGTATAAGCCTCCCTCTTGTTCTCCAATCACTACTGCATCATCTATAGTCTTTCCCTTTGGCCACGTAAGGACTTGACCATCTACAAATGCAAACCTTATGCCTTTTGCATCCAATGAAAATATGGAGAGGATACTCTTCTTTAGTCCTAGTACAAACAAGACATCCTCCATCTTCATAGACTTTCCAGAGTCTAGCTTATAGGAGGATTCACCACTACCTTCTATTAGATACTGGTAGCCATCCCCATGTTTTACTTTATGGGTTGATTCATGTTTGAATAGTTTCGCAAAAGATTCCTTGAATCCCATCATGTGTTTGGAAGCCCCGCTGTCTATAAGCCAATCATTGCTTCCATGTGTGATAGTTCCTGTGAGGGTAGAAATTAAAACATACTCTTCATCACTTGAAGAATATTCACTTTCTTTTTTGACTCCCTTCCTAGGAGGATCATCATCCTCTGCAGTGTGAGCATGATGTTTTCTTTTTTCCTTCTTCTTGTGAGAGTTACTCTTATTTCTAGGACAATCTCTGGAAAATTGTCCGCTCTCATCACAAGTAAAACACTTGAATTTAGATAGATCTCTATTAGATCTTCTAGGGTTATCTTTCTGGTGAGAATGCTTACCTTTGGGATGATGATAGTCCCTTCTGCTTTTCTTGTAGTGTATGGTCAGAGCTTGATCTTCACTTCCCATCTTTTCTTCTAGGGCTACTATTAGAGATTCTTCTTGTGAGCATTGCTCCCACAATCTACTAAAGGTGACTAGCTTTCTTCTAGCACAAATCCCTTAAATGAAAGAGTCCCATGACCTAGGGAGACCATTCAAGGTGGTCAACACAATTTCTGCATTCTCTACTTCTTCATCTACTGCTTCAAGTTGTTCTTTGATCTGGGAAACCCTTGTAAAGTATGATTGTATGGTCTCCACATTCTGGATCTTCACATTATTCAATTGATTTCTCAAATTCATCTTCCGATTTATGTTCTTCCCTTCAAATATATTAGTCAGGGCATCAAACATCTCTTTAGGTGTCTTAAGGGAGGACACCTATGGTATGAGGTGATCCTTGATTAAATCAACAATAATCCTCTTGGCCTTGATCAAGTTCTTCTTGTGTAAGGCCTTAGCCCCATATCCCTCTGGAATTGGAACCTCTTCACTAATGTAAGAGTCCAAATCATTTTTATCAAGAACTAGTGAGATCCTATACTTACATGCTCAGAAGTTATCAACTCCCTCAAGATTTTCATCAATATTGGTGTGATGAGACATAATCTAATGGAAAATGGTGGTGCAATTTATTGCACCCCACCTCCTCCTCTCTCTACCTATAACCCCCACTCCTTATCCTCTTTCTCTTCGCCCCACTCTTCTCCATTACCTCTATCTGCCTCTCTAACCCAAACACCCACACTCCATAGCTATATCCCACTTTCCCTCTAATCACCCTAAGTTCCTCCCCAAACACTCCCTCCTCTCTTTATCTCTCTCTCTCACACACATCCCTATGTCTCCCCCCTACCACTAAGACCCTTTTGTCTCCCCCAAAACCCCTAACAATTTCTATATACCTCTCACTCTTTAACACTCTCTATCATTGTATCTCTAATCCCTTATCCCCCCCCCCCCCCCCCCCCCCCCCCCCCCNACTTGTATGTATCCCCTTATGACAAACACCCCCATCCCTCTCTCTCTTACACACATCCCTATGTCTCCCCATACCACTAACACCCCACTCCTCTGTCTCTTTGTCTTCCCCCCATATTCCCACTAACCTCTAACCCACCACCATCCTCCTCTTTCTCCCCCCCATCTCCTCCATTACCTCTCCCTCTCTCTATATAACCCAGACACCCACAATCCACACCTATACTCGCCTTTTTCTCCAATCACCCTAAGTATCACTTGAAACCCCTAGCCCCCCGTCCTCCTTCTTTCTCCCTCCCTCTCCCCTAACTCTTGTACTAACCCCTTATCCTCTCTCTCACTCCTCAAATCATCCCAGTACACCTAGCCCCAATCCTCGTCTCTATTCTAAGCTCTTGATTAGATAGGTTGTCATATGCTCTCTTCTTTCTCACAGATGGATATTTCTCTACACCAAAATTCTCCAACTTGCTATCTTTCCCACACTCCTACCTTCAGATGATGACAATGACATTTTTTTACTTTATCTCAGTGGATTTGCTCATGAATACAAGAGTGGAGAATATAATCTCCAAAATTATTTTAATGCATTCCTCAAGCCTCAAATATTTGAACCTTCTTCTTGGGTATTATTTTAAATGGAAATTTAGTTTCCAAAACATATGGAAATGGGTGAGGACTGTAGAGCGAAATAATGTCCAACACCTCACTCTCACTGTCAGATTTTGTGATGATTACACATCAATCAAATACCCACTACCCATTAGTTTATCTTGCACTAGTCTTAGAACACTTGAACTAGTTGAGTACACTCTCCCACCCAATTTAAAGGATTCAACCATCTCATTACTTGCATATTCTACATGATAAATTTTACATACAACTCTTTATCTCACTTTATTTCTCACTTCCCACTTTTGCAAAATATTAACCTATACAAATTTTTTGGAATGCATAATCCTATTATCGCATCTTTTTCCTAACTCATACTAACCCCTCCTATACCCCCAACTCTTACTAACCCACCCCTAATCCCATGTGTTATTATTACATATGATCCTAACCCTAAGTGACAAAGCCAAACCCCTAGCCCCTACCCTCTCTCTCTTTCTCTATCCCCTCTAACTCTTACTAACTCCTTCTCTCACTCTCTCTCATTACCCAAATCATCCAACTACACCTAACCCCCACCCCCTATCAATTACCAAAACCTCTCTCTCTCCCTAACACACACATAGACAACTACACACATCCACATGTCACCCCCCTCTCACCTCTCCTTGTCTCTCTCATACAAAAGCCCATACTCCATAGCTATACCCCCTTTTCATATAATCCCCTAAGTTCCTCCTCAAACTCGTAATCCCACCCACCCCCTGCCCTCTCTCTCCCGCCTAAATATTACTAACTCCTTCTCCCACTCTCTCTCTCCCCCTATTTTAATTACAACAGTTCCCATGTTATTTAAAAGACATGAGCCCAATTACATATACAAAGGTAATGACTTGATATCCTTTGATCATTTTTGTGGCCCCTTTTACATTTGTCATGGCTTCTTTGTTTTCTAACTTAGCCAAATTTTTGAAATCTATGCATGATTTGTTTGTTTTGATGAAGATATGGGGAACTATCTTTTAGTGAAATTGTTTTACTCTGCAACTAGTATCCCACAACCCACAACTTGCGGAATGCGGGATATTGAATTTTGATTTTTCCAATATTTTCATCCCACAACTGGCGCAATGTGCGATGCAGAAATATTATGTGTGTGTAAGTTTGTCATCCCGCATCCCGCAATCCTCAACATGCAGGTTGCATATTGTGGGAAAGATTGAATAAAATTTTGATGATTTGTGTTCCTGCATCCTGCATCCCGCATGTGCAGAATGCAGGTTGCAGGATGGTTAAATAAAATTTGAAATATGCAATGAGATCCTGCATCCCGCAGGATTAATCTTGACCGTTCATTCATCTTAATCCTACTGTTCTAACGGAATTGGGAAAATCTATATACATTTTTATCTTTTGCAATTTCTTTACCATTTTTATTGCTATAAATTGCTCCGCTGTGTTGAATTTCCTTTTTTTCTTACCAGTTCATGTTATCACTGTTTTGTTTGATTACAGGTTAGTATTTGAGTCGTTTTTTCTAATTCAAATTGTTTACCGTTGTTATGGGTTAAATTAGTTTTCATTCTTGGTTTATGCATTTAACACAATATTTCAACCCCAAGATATCTTGAATTACCTGATGTAAGAACCTTCAGAGGGATATGCTGACTAAGGACCCGAATTTTGGCATCTTTTCTGATACTAGTTGCAAAGTTAGTGAAACCTACCAAGTAGATTGGTCTAAGATATACTCTATTTTCGACAAAGATGACCTTTCGAACATACAGAGAGACTATCCCACCTACCAGAAAATTAGGGATTCTGGTATCCATTCCATTGCTTCTAGACCCACTATTCTTCCTTACAATGACACAGTTAAATGGATTATTGAATAGGAAAACCCAAAAGATCGCTCCTTCAATTGCAACACAGGGCTGCAATTCGCTAATTTTTGTTTTGAGACCTTCATCAAATCTTATGCTCTCAAGCCAGTCAGAAAACTCCTTAACGCTAATTTTATCAAAGCTTCCAAGTTCAGATATAATTTTGATGAAATGCTGAAGTCCTAGATGAGAAATCCCGATAAGTTTTCTTAGAGGAAGGATGAGCTTTACCCTGTTGATTGGTTTAGGGAACCCTACTCTTGGCTAACAGCTATGTTGTGCAGACTTTATGGTCTCCCCAATTGCTCCTATTTTAAATCCGAATGGGCTCTAATATCTCATCACATTCTAACCACAGGATAACCCCTCCCATGGGATTCCATTCTTTCTCTAGAACTCAAGACAAGCATTCAAGACTATCAAAAGGCCTCTACCAAGAAGAAACCCAATTTCTTATTCTTAGCCTTCATTGTTGATGTATTTTGTGCTGAGTTCCATTATCATAATTTGGGATGGAACTAGATATTACCAGCACCACCTGTACATATTGACCATGCAGAAATATAGGATACCAACTATGTGGCCAGGTTCTATGAAATTTGTGAAAACTTCCTTGGCTGTATCCATTTTCTAATATTTAAAAAGGAAGCTCCAACCTTCTCACCTGAATCCAAGAATCTTATTGCTACCATGTGTTATTGGTACGTTGGAGAATAATTTGCATATATCAGAATATGGGGCAGCAACACTGCCCATATGTTACCAAAAGTTGTACCTGACAGGTTGGTTATTGAGGAGATATCCTTCCAGACAATGACTGAAGGATATTACAAGAAGCTTTCTGGACCAAAAAGGAGAGTTTTCCCCAAGTTCCCTCAAAACCTTAGACCACCGAGCATACCAACTTCGACCTGGGCTACAGAACTTAGTGACCGCATAGTTTCTCTGAAACTAGGTTTTTCCAGCAAAAGGAAACATGACCCCAAGGGGTGAGTTGATGTTCATCTCAGGAAGAATCATTTCAAAGTAGTTTATACTCATGAAGAAGAACCAAATGACTCTATTTACCAAGGAGTCGATAATTTTTTCTGAAGTTTTAACCAGAGCCAAAATCAAAGAGGAACAAATAGATATCTTAAGTTACCAGAAAGAAATAAGATACTTTTTTTCTGAAGTTTTAGCCAGAGCCAAAAGAAAAGAGGAACAAATTCATATCTTAAGTTACCAGAAAGAAATAAGAGACAAGTTTTGGGATTACAAAGCAATGGAAGGGGACATTCAAGAAAAGATGAGGAAAGAAAAGGAAGGGAAGGAGGCTCAATAAGTTAAAGATTCTTCAATGAAAACTAGCTCAGCTACAGATAAAGGTAAAGTTCCTATGGAGGATATCCCACAGGTAACTGTTGCTCAGCAGGTCAAAACCTTGATACATACTACTCAACATTTAAAAAAAAAAGCTTGGAAAGATGAATTTTGTGCTAGATACTCAGGAAGTTGTAACTACTCAGGTTGTTGCTGATAAATAGGTAGATGCTATAGTCACTTCATCATGTCATAATCAGGTGATGACTGAGCTTAAGCCACTCACAGGTTTGAAATTTAGGTTCCCTCCTCTCCAAATCATACCATAGATTTGACCAATTCTGATACTGAAGGAGGAGCTTCTCCTATGCCTGTCACTGAAGAAGTTCACAATGGTAACAATTTGCTAGCATTTATGAATCTATTCAGTGGTAGTAACAGAAAATATTCCTCTGTTCCTAAAAAACCACAACCTTCTTTTGGGTCTCATTATTTTTCCTCGGCATTGCTCCTCTCATCGATTCAAACTCTATCTGCTTTCCCTCTTGGATCAAATTTATCACCTCCATTATCCCAACTCTAACATGCTGCAACATGCTTACCTTTTTCTATCACCCCTATCTCTATACACCCACCTATTCCAAAATCTATTGCCTTCCAAGTTCCTAATATTCCACTACACATTCCTTCTTTTTCTCTATCAACATCATTTGTTCTTGAAAATGTTTCAGTAATTTTATCATCACTGCCAGCTGATACCATTCATGCTTCATCCTATGAAACCTCTATTCCAATCATCCCTTTGTCTTCTATAGCAGTTTCTGTCCAAAGAAGTTGTCCTCCTTTACTCACTGCTCACATTACCATGCCTATTCCTTCTTCTACCATCACTAAGAATTCTCCTTTGGTGTCCAAAGGGATTGGCACTTCTTCCACAAATGAGGTAAGAGATGAGTTTAATGAAGATATTGTGATCTCTCTTGGAGATTATCATTATAGAAAGTATGATAAGGAAGTAGTTAGAAGAGGTGAGAAAAGAAGCAGAGATCAAGGTGATGTAGATACATGTCTCTCTAATCAGGTAGTGTGGACTCAACGGTTTGGTGACTCACAGGTGGATGCTGTAGATACTGCTTCTGTTTTGGGAGCTTTCATAGGTGAAAATATCCATGCTATTAACTCTTTGAATAGGGCCTTTGATAAGAAAAAGGAAGAAATAATCAAGCTGAAGGGAGAGCTAGAACAGACCAGAAAGGAACATGAGGCTCATGTTGTTGATTTAGTGAAGATATCCAAGGATAAGTGTAATTAGCTATAGGTGAAGAATACTTCTCTTCAAGATGAGTTGTTAAGTGAGAAGACTGCAAATGTTGTCTTTGTGCAGAGAATAGCCTTGCTAGTGAAGCAATGTGAAGATGCAATTGGAGGTGAAACTTCATTTTCATTCTTTAAGTTCTCACAAGAAGAATTCAAGGAATTAGCTCTCAAGACTAATCAAGAGCATTATGAATTAATTAGTGAATTGTTTACAACTCTTGATAGTATTTTTAAGACTCATCTTGCTTTTGATAAGATGTCTGCTAATCTTGAAGATCAGGTAGACAGAAGGGAGAAATCTTCCAAAGCATATGATGAAGTTGTAGATTGGAAAATATACATGAAAGATAAGCCAGAAAACATCACCATTCTTAATAGTTTCTAGTTCAAGAAGGCCAGAACTATTTTACGTGCTTGGGAAGATCTGAATGAAACAATTGGCGAAGCTATTAAGAAGGCGCATCCTATATGTGGAAGGAGGTGGTATGATGCTGAAATGTTAATGGACATTTTGTGTTTTCCTATAATGGGTCTAATCGAGAATGCATGCCTGCCAAAACTCATGATTAAACAGTTTTAGCAATGGCTAGTGTTAACACTCAAAATATACCCAGGTTACAAAGGTAAATTCCAAAGGTAACAACAAAAACCACTTCAGAAAGAAACTGGCTTTCCTTTCCAGAGAGGGATCTCTCAGATATAAATTTAACAAGGCCAGATATAAAATCAACAATTGAAAATTATATAGACGATTGAAATGATACACATAATCATTGGGCAATGGAGTCACATATACATAAAGGTATCACAAAATTACATGCATGATATTTCATCAAAGGCGAGATAACCACTTAATTACAGTCATTCATTGAGTTCAGGTGGAAAGGAAGAAATAATGAACAGTCCATCAATATAGAGCATCAGAAAATGATTTCCATATTGAATTTAGCAGAAACATTTATGAAATATCTGAAACAATAGTCAGAGCATAATAAGTATGAATTCCAACCATTCAATACTACGCTTCAGATACGAGGAAAACAAAATGGAATGTAACACTGGAAAAATGATCACAAAGGAAAGAAAATACAGTCTGTAATGTAAATAGCACAAGAATCTATGATAACCCAAACGCATTCAACTTTGTTATTTCAAAAATTATATGTCTTCAAAACATTCATCAACAAATGGGTTCCAACCCCCATTACATAAAGTAAATGCAAATATATATACATAAATGATTTATTCCCCCAAGAAGATTTAATAACTGAATAATCTACTTAATCAAAGTCTTTGTAACTATATCCCTAATAAATAGGAATAAACTACTTGCTTTGATCCTAATAACAGATCATTTAATTAAAATCAACTTGGTAACAACAAGGCTTGAACAAGCAGCTCCATAGCGCGCAACACCTGTTTTCATGGATGAAGAATATACTTTGTTTTTCCAAATATTTCCATGGATCTCCATTGTTCTGTGCTTGGGATATCGTACTCAATCATTTCCCAAATAGACACTTCCAGATCCATATAGGTTTCATAAGACATAGTAGGCAGCCCTCCTCTGATGATCAGAAATTTCTGCAATATCTCGAAGTCTTGTGTTAACTTGTCCACGATGGCCTTTCTTGTTAGCCCCTTTACCAAATCATCAAACTTAGAGTGATCCATATGGATTTGCACTAGCAGGATATGATAATGTTATTGAGAAAGAAGTCACCCTTCTTCATCCCAGAAAGAAGGAAGGCCATCTTCAAACAATTCTTTAAAAGCATGCCTGAAATCATTAATACGCGAGGTCATCTCATCAGACTTATCTTGTACTGTCTTCATAAGACGATGTTTGTGAATAAACCTTTTTTATCACAGTACCATTGCCACTCTGTCTTTGATTCCTATATCTTGTAATTTTTGATAAGTTAATGAATTTAAGAAATTCAATGCATTCTGAGCTGTGCTTAGGGGCTTCCTCTCCATGGTCTCATTTACTATTTTCAATCTTTGATTGGCTAAATTAACCAATGTACTTTGATCATCAATGAAATTCAAATAATGTCTGAACTTAGTAATTTCCACAGACAATGTATCCCAGATTATGTGTTTAGCTCCCTGGAGAGGACCCTTTCCTGTATTCCTTTCTTTTAATTCATTAAGCTTCTTTTGTAATTGACCTTTATCCTGTAATATCTTATTCTTGTTTTCAGCCATTTTGGTCAGCTCAGATTTGATTTTCTCATTTTCTTCTTTTAATTCCCTTATCTCTACATCCTTCAAGCTGACTTGTGACATGGGCAGTAGCAAATCATCAACAGAAAAATCATTTAAAGGCTTTTCAATATTTACAATAGTCAAGTCTTCATCAGTAGGAGTTTGGCTCATTAGTTCTTCCATAATCTCTTTTTCATCATTTTGGTCTTTCTTCAACCATGAAATTTGTGCTATTAACTCATTTCGCTCCATTTTTCCATTTGTTCTTTTCTTCTTGCAATTTCACAGTCTTGCCTTTGTACTCCATCATTTCCCGATGAATCTTATCCTTCTCCTCCTGCAATGCTAACAGCTTTGATGACTGAACATGTTCTGAACTCGGGATTTTCAATTTCTTCTTTAGTACCTGGAGAGCATTATCAAGTTTTCTTCTAAAAGTCTTCTGATGGCTTGGGTGTTCCCTGTTTCATCCCCTGAGCTTACAATATCTGCTCACAATTTCTTTATTTGAATATAATTCGCCTTGTTCTCAACTTTCTCGTGCTTTAATTAAACCTCTAATTTGTCAACCAAAACTTGCAACTTGTTAATTTTCACCATAGCATGCAATAAATCTGAATAAATAATATCTCTTGTTTGTTTATGGAACAGTATTTTATCGGGTACACTGATTTTTTCTAATCTTACTTCCATTTCGGCCACTTTTTTGTGACTTACCATAGCTAATTTTAAAGTATTTCTCTCTACGTCCCAAGTGGAAATCAGGGAAGTCTTTGGATTATTCAGACTTCTCACTCTTGGGAGTAGATTTTTGGTTTCTTCTGGGGACTGTCTCTACTTTTCTACATAGATAGTCATGAATTCTTCTTTAGATTTAAAAACTGAACCTGATTCTGCATTATTTACACTTTCAAAAGAAAATTGATTCATCTACACAGACTTCTTATGAATCAAAGCTACCTTTTTTGACTCATCCGAAACTACTTCACTAGAAATTTTATCATCTTGAGATGTTTTGGTCTTCTTATGTGAACCGTCTTCATCTATTTCCATACTTTCAATAGCAGAGAAACTTCTTTTAGTCAAAATATTAGAACTATCTGGCATTTGAGACACTGCAACTGATCCACTGCTTGTATTCTCATTGGATCTTGGAATTTCCACAAAGTAAAACAAATTGGTTACTTCCTTCAAACCCTCAACAACCTAGTGATCAAATGATTTATTTTTATTTGCTTGTTTTCTTAGAGAAATTATATGATAAGGATCATAATTAACCCTTTGTTCCCTTTGAAAATCCATATTTTCCAATAATTTCTCTACAAACACCAGGGCACACTTGTTTTTAAAAATGAAGGAACCAAATTTGAGGGGGAATTTGATATTGGAGGATTTTTTGAAATCCCTGTTGGCAGCTAGCAACAACCTCTTCATTTCTTAATAAGATGAAGAGAGATTAGCTCTTTCTATGATTTACCAATTCAAAATTATAAAAGAGCACCTTCATAATCTGTGATTCTGAAGGTACTCTCAATCAAAGAAGAGTAAAATGATATTTTAAATTGGTGAAACATGCTCGTGAACTTGGCAATTAACAACTGTCAGTTAGTTTCATAAATTTTCATGTAATTAATTCAATCATAAAGATAAATTTATGTGACTATATATGATTTGAGAAATTCGAAAGGATAGTATGCCAAGGGTAAAACACATCTTGTGTTTGTTTAAAAGCTGGATATGGGTGAGGTATTACTAATCCTAAGTTCTTAGAACTAAAGGTGACTTTTAAACTTAAAGTTTATATTCCATGTAATGCCTTACTATGAGTTTTGTAAATATTATAGTTAATGAATAAGTGATTTTCATATAGGATTTTTCACATATTATAGTTTTATCATTTAATATCCTATCAATTTAATGTTGGATATTCATAGATAGGATTTTTGAAAGATTTAAAACTAAGCCTATGAAATATACGACATAGATATTAAATCAAGCCATTTCGCTAGTTGTCATGCTAACATTAGGATATGCGATTTCATCACTATATCACATAGAGTGCTACCACCTTTCACTCTAAAACTGGAGAAGACTATTAAGGTGACAGATTTTACGAAGGACCATGTGTCAAAATGATAACGTTTGTCATTCGGATTGCTGAGTTAGCACAGAGACGTGGCTTGCACCTCATGATAAATCGACAGCTGTGAACATATGGAAGCATCGTATTAACATAATTGAATGTTGATAGTCATGTCATTTTATCACGATGTACAAGTTCATTATTAACCACTGTCTATAATCAATGTTTGAATTTATGATTCGTCAGTCACAAGATCTCTGGTACACCGATTTGGTTGAGTATCACTACTAGTCGTGGCTAAATCGTAGATAAACCTGCATATATCATAATATAACGTTAAGTTGTAGCACTCATCATTGCTAAGGTTCGGCTAAAAATGGCCAAGTCCAGAGATCTCATATCCGTCAGATCCAAAGCATGCGAAGTCTGCACATAATGTCATACGTTTGGGTACCTATTCCCTCTTTGTTCACCTCTCGGTTCATTTCAGTTTGAAGCCAGGAGAGCGTGGAAGAAACTATGGCTCCATTGAACCATTTTGAAATCTCTGGTTCTGAGCTCATAGAAGCAAACGAGGAGGTAGCTCTGCATTTTGAGAAAATTGGGTGGGGGAAATTCTTTAAGAGTTTTGATGGTCATCATGCAGAGGTGACTAAACTATTCGCCATGAATTTAAAAGATGACATTGTACAGATAGGGGGTTTTGAGTTCGTTATTAATGAAGACAAGATAGCAGCAGCAACACAGCTCCCACAAGTTGGAGAACGCTGGTTTAAGGGTAGCAAGGTTAATAATAATAGGTGTTTATCTGTGCTGTTGCCATTGTCGGATGATACTAAGCTGAAGATAGGTGTCCCTGTCAGGTTCTTGAACCCCGAATGGAGAGCTTAGTATGAAATATTGGTAAGGTACGTGTCCTGTGATGGACATTTCTCCCATTTACACCTTTACCATTTAAGACTCTTGCTAGCATTACAGGGTTGTAAGCTCAATTTGCCATTTTACTTATGGCAAAGTTTGAAGAAAATGTCATAGGCAGTTAGAAGATTTAGTAACCCTGATAGAAGTCTTTTCCACCACAGGTTAATCAAAATTATAGTGTAACATCAGTTGTCTGTAAATGGCAAGTCATGGGATAGTTTTTTAACCGACTGTCAGTTGGGGCCGACGCAGTACTGGCCGAACCCCTCCCCATGAATTTGTAAGAAATCAAAAGCTATGAAGTATGAGGTCAATAATACTTCTAAAATTGTATCAGAGGTAAAAGGGTTCGGGGAAGTCAGTATACCCATAAACGATGGGATTAGTAATGATGATGACGAGAATACAGTCCCTTGTGGCTCTGAAACAATCCTGAATTATCCTTTATCTGGTAAAGGTCATAGCACCCCTGCAGAAACAGAATAAATATTAACCAAAAATAAAACTGATAATGATGTTGAGTGTAAAAATCCATCTGAATATAGCAGGGAATCTATGGGAAAATTAGATCATCTTTCCCAAATTTGCTATGATAAGGGAGGGTTTGATTTGGAAAATTGGTTGTTTTCGACAAGGGTTACTAGGAGTATGAATAGTACCCATACAATTTTGGGTCCTATGATTAATCAACAGGCTTCTCAACCTGTAGTCGTCCATATTGAGGATGACATCCCATCATCTATCCCTGATATAATGCATGAAAATAATTCTACTTTCGTAAAGGGTAATGATGTAAAATTAGGCAAGGCTGAGGTTACTCAACCAGGTATAGACACAGGTATTGTAAACCCTGAACCATCATCTAGTCAACATATTGACAGCCCTATTTCTCCTCAGGTAGCCAATGAAAAAGAAACTCTGCAGCATGTACTAGATAATGCATACCAGGCTAAAATCAGAGAGCTGAAGGGTAAACTTAAGCATTGCCTATCCAGTACAGCATTGTTAGAAGAGGAAAATAGAACATTTAGAGAAGAGTTGCTGGATTGGATCAGCAGATGGAAAGAGGAAAGTGCTAAAAAAGACCAGTATAAAAAAGTGAAGAGGTCAATAATAAGTACAAACCAGCACCTACTTGAAAGAATTGAGAAACAAAACATAAAGATTATCAGGTTAAAGGCCAAATTGACTGAAGCACGAAGAGTAATCGCTCTTCAAAGTAAAACATGAATGGTTATTCTCATTTTCCTTTTCAAAGTGCATGATCGTATTGCTGTCAAACAGGTAATGAAATGTTTTTGTAATACATTCCTGTAGAATCACAGATTTTACAGGCATGCATTTAAAATCTTAGTTTATTCTATTGTATTTATTATAAACAGCTTTAATAAAATTCTTCATTTGTTAAACGCAGGTGGGTTTGTCATCACTCCTCTCCAGAGTATCAGGATGTTGTTAGTGCATTGGATGGGAGATGTGGCTGTTTGTTAAAAGATGGAGTTTCAGCAATGGCCAAGAATTTTCCAAGTACCTGGAAACTAGCAAACATACATGCTAGTCATTTTTTTGTTTATAGTGACAGGTGGTTGATATAAGAGATTTGATTCTCTTTATAGTTATAGGAACCCTATATGTTGCATGTAACATTAATAGGGAAAACTGAATCATAGTACTATATAAGGTAGGAATTTTGATAAACTAGGGATGGAGTGTTGGAAGAAAACATACTTGAAATATAATTTCGTTGCTGGTGTTATTTCATTCCTAAAGTTGAATCTTTGGAGGTGAATACAACTAGACATCTACAGACTGATACCATTACTGGTATTTTTGTTTTGGATATACTATATATATTTCAGCATCTTATCTTCTATCTTAATATTAACACATTATGCTTTGATATATGTGTGTTTAATTACAATTTACACTTTATCAGTTCGATATTGCATTTTGAACAAATATATCGTTATGATTGTGTTTATTAGTATTTTTACTATAAACTTAAGATATAATGATATACTCTTCTGTCTGTTAAAAATATCATTTGCATGTTAACAGTGATTTTATAGTAGACATTATCTTTAAGTTCAAATAGCTATGTTGATAATTAATTATTAATTAATTTCAGAAAGTTTAAATAACTGTTTATTGTCAGTTGTTTCTTCAGTTCTGTTGTCATATAACAGAGTGACTTATTATTCATAATTTAAATGTTTCTATTTAAATTGTGCTTTTAGTCTTTCTGTTCATATTTTATTGATTAATAATTAATCTAGTTTCTAGAAATGCTCTCAGCTGAGATAGGACATATAGAATAGTTTAGATTAAGTTTTATTTTAGTATATTCCAGTTAATAGCTGTTAAATCAATTTGTAGAATTTAGTGTATTTTTTACAAATCTTTATATGCAGAAAACTCTATAAAAATTGAAGTCTTTCCTTAAGAAAGCAACCATTAGATAGTTTAGATAGTTAAAACTAATTATAGTATTCATTTAAGTAGAAATAACATTAGAATAGGTTAGATTTTGCTGATTTTAATTTCTCCTTAAGAGAAAAATCAGCTGGTAGCAGGACCACAACCTGTGAGGTTTTGTTAATTCAAACACACCGGACGCTGCTTTAAGCTGATTGTGTGGACAAAACCTCCTTATTGGCCTAGTTCAGAAAAACAGGCCAACAAATGGCGCTAGAAGGAGGGCCTATTAATGAGTAATGGCAGGTGAAACTAATGAAACATTTCCAACCAGCCAACAACCCTCAGAAGTCAGTAGATCACCAATTTTAGAAACTGTCAGGAATATTCTTGAGCGTGATCTTGTCACCTCTCCCTTTACTCTCGCACAAAGTGATCACACTTTAGAAGAATCAAGACATATTCTTACTAGAGCATATGCTAATCAGCTTGGTATTTCTCCAATAGATTATGGTCTACCTAGATAGCGGCGACATAATCCACAATTGACCATAGTTACGCAAGATTTGGAAATAACTGGTAGTACTCCCCACCATCAGGTTGAAAGACATCAAAGGCAGATTACTCAAACAAATACTGCTAGAATACTAATTGTAGGAGGCAGTTCTGATCAGCCACCTTCTCCTCCCGAATCACCACTTGATAGTCCAAGACCTTCCAACTCAGGAAGTTCCTCAAGTTCTGAAAGAAGTCCAATGGTAGGAAATGTACCTGTAGGAGGAGGAGGTAATCCTCCACCTAATCCACCAAATCCTCAACTCCCTTGGCTAAGGATAGCTACTGTAGCAGTCCCTAGAGTACAACATCCTTTGCCTACACACTCAGATAAAATTCTCCCTAAGTTTAACCCAGATGACAAAGAACCTGCAGAGGTACATGTTGACAAATTCATGTTGGCTGTTCAAACTTTGAACATTCAGCATGAAGATGTAGTTTGTCGATTGTTTCCTCTAACTTTTGAAGGAAGAGCTTCTACCTGGTATTTTTCATTAGTACAGGGATCTATCACAAACTGGGGGGAATTTAATCAATCCTTTCTAGATAAATTTGGGGAAGATAAAACGCCTGCCCTATTAGCCCTAGAGTTGTCTAGGATTAAAATGGAGCCTAAAGAAAGAATCAAAGATTTCAATCAAAGGTTTGTGACATTAAAAAATAAAATCCCAATTGCCTCTCAACCTCCGGAAGACATAATTATTGAAAATTATACGTTAGCCTTGCCTAAATATTCCGGGATGTTTGTGAAGAGACCTAGAAAAACAACATTAATAGAAACTTTTGAGGAAGCCATTAAAGTTGAGAAGGATTCCATGTCCTATGAACCAGAGAGAAGTGGGAAATTTGATTCTTTTCCTCGTAGGAAGACAGAAAAATCCAATTCAGATAAAGACAAAGCATTCGATATAGAAAAACTACATAATGCTATTCGAACATTAACCAATGAAGTTGTAGGGTTAAAGAAAAACAATTCTGAAGCTTCTCCTTATAGGGGATATTTCAGAAATCAGTTTAAACAGAACCCGAATACAAACAATAAAAATACACCACCTGACATAGCAGCAAATGAAGAGATTTTCAATACAATTCGAGCTGTTTTATCTTTGTCTGAAACTCCTTCTAGTCAAGAAATAACTGAAAATGAAGAAGAAGAAGAATCAGAAAATGATGAAGAATCAGAAGAACCTCAATAAGTTAACGATCATTTCTGGGATAGTCTTGTGAAAGAACATGAGACTAAAAGTCCACCTGCAGGACAACATGCCTATAATACTCGTAGTAGAGCATTTGCAAACACTCCTGGTGCTTCAAGTTCTACTACAAATAATGACAACAATAATTCACAACTGAATAAACAAACTCAATCTGGCAAGCAAACTCAAACAACCAAAATTACCCAGCCTATTCAAAATGCTCCTAAATTAGATTTACAATATGATATCATTGAAGATTTAAAGAAGACTTGTGCAAACATCAGTATGTATGATATTCTTCAAATCTATCCAATGCCTAATAGTCATGTTATAAATCCCGCAGTGAGTTCCATTATTCCTAATTCAAAACAAAATGTTGCTGCAAACAATTCTAATAATGATTCAACAGCAACTGAAAAAGGAAAAGCAACGACTGATAAAGCTTCGCTGATAGGTAAGAATTCTAAATCAACTACACCTCCATTCTTACTTACCTTTGAAATTTTCAATAGGAATGTTCATAATTGCATGGTAGATTCCGGAGCATCCTCCAATGTGATGCCTTTATTAGTATGCAAGAAATTGAATGGAAAATATGTTCCATCTAATTCACAAATAACTCAATTGGACAGGACAAATGTAAGGGTTGTAGGGGAAATGAAAGATGTCTTAGTCAAGATTGCTTGTAACCCTTCGGTTTATCAAATCATAGATGTTGTTGCTGATATTCCAGATGCATATAGACTGTTCTTAAGTAGGGACTGGTCTCAACAGCTGAACGGTTTCTTTGCCACTGATTGGTCAACATTGTGGTTACCTAAGAACGGAAATTCAAATCAGATAAAGATAAATAGAGAAAGATATATGAAACATACCGTCACAGAATTGCATGATCCTAGTGAACCTTTTTTATTTTCAGATTGTATTATGGGGAATTACATGTATGAATTAGGATTTGGTAATTTTAAGGCTGAAAATTCTGCCTTATGTGAAAATAAATAGCAATCTGAAATTTGTAATGTGACATCTGTTTCTACTAACTCTTCATTAAAAGAAACCATTAATGATGTAGATAATTTGAATATTGTAAATATTATAGAAAGTAAAGTGGTTGTGCATAGTTCTATCTGGACATTATATTTTGATGGTGCGAAATCTAAAGAAGGAGCAGGAGCTGGTTGCCTACTGGTGGACCCTCAGGGAAATAAAACATGTATAGCTTGTAGGATTGAATTTAATTGTACAAACAATATGGTGGAATATGAAGCTTTAATACAAGGTTTGAAAAAAGCAATTGATTTGGGTATCAAAGAATTAATTGTATATGGAGACTCCGAGATCATTGTCAGACAGGTTCGTAACTCTATTCATTGTTTATCTGAACATTTGCAGAGTTATCAACGGGAGGTATGGAACCTTATCTCACATTTTGATGCATTTAACATTAATTATGTTCCTAGAAGTCAAAATCAAGAAGCAGATTTATTGGCAAACGTAGCATCAAAGTTAATTCCTTCAGAAAATATTACACCAGATTTCTTTTCTGCTGAATTGATTTTTAGACCTTCCATACCTGATAATATTTTTAACTGGAGTGTATTTGACAATGATGTGCAGGTACTGAATTTTCTGATGAACGAGGATACCTTTAAAGATTTAGTGATAGATGAAGTGACTCATGACGAAAATCTGTGGGATTTTTCGGTAATAAATGATTTTTGTTCAGTTGAAAAAGCTTTTGAATAGGTAAAACCAATCCCTAATTCAGTACTAAGATTAGAAAATTTCTTTGATCTACAGGATAAGTTTAGGTCTGTTCCTAATTGTAAAACTAGCAGCTCTCGAATGAGGTATGAAACCATCAATTTAGGGACAGAACCAAATCCCCAAACTATAAATCTTGGAATATACTGCAACCCTGTAGAAAAAACAGCTTTTATAAAATTGTTTAAGGAATTTAAAGATGTTTTTGCTTGGACATATGATGACTTGAAAACCTTCAACACACAAGTAATGCAACACATAATTCCGATTAAACAAGAGTCAAAACCTTTTCAACAGAAGTTAAGGAAATATCACCCGTCATTAGAACCAACAATAAAAAAGGAACTGAATAAATTGTTAGCTGCCAAGATCATTTTTCCCATCAAGCATACTCAATGGGTGGCAAACTTAGTTCTAGTTAGGAAGAAAAACGGGGATATTAGATTATGCGTAGATTTTAGAAATCTGAATAAAGCTTCTGAAAAGGATAACTATCCAGTTCCTCCCATGGAACAAATTCTTCAAAAGGTGTCTGGGGCTGAGATACTATCACTTTTGGATGGTTTCTCAGGGTACAACCAAATATTGGTTCCCCCAGATGATCAATTGAAAACTGCTTTTAGAACTCCATGGGGAACATATGCCTACCGCAAGATGCCCTTTGGGTTAATTAATGCGGGAGAAACCTTTCAACGGGAAATGGATATTGCTTTTAGAGGTTTAATTAATCATTCAGTCGTTGTCTATTTGGATGATGTTACTGTATATTCTAAACATCAACCTGATTATCTTAATCATCTTAGAAAAGTATTTTAACGATGCAGAAAATTTGGAATATCCTTAAATCCTAAAAAGACAATATTTGCTGTTTCAGAAGGTATCTTATTAGGTTGTGTGGTTTCTAAGCATGGAATCATGATTGATCCTGAAAGAACCCAAGCCATTTCAAAGATAACTTTTCCTTCTAGCAAGAAGGCAATGCAATCATTTCTAGGCAAAATAAATTTTGTAAGGAGATTCATTCCCTGTTTTTCTGAGATCATACGTCCTTTGCAGAAGATGATTAAGAAAGATGCTATTTTTAATTGGGGACAAACTGAAAAAAGAATCATTTCAGAAAATTTTAGAAGCCATCTCAGAAGCTCCTAGTCTTCTAAGCCCAGACTTTAATAAGGATTTCATATTGTATAGTTTTGCTTCTGATATTTCATATGTAGCAGTTTTAACTCAATTAAATCAGCAAAACAACGAAGTCCCAATCTCCTTCATGAGTTCAAATTTCAAAGGTGCTGAACTTAATTACCATAAAGTTGATAAACAAGCCTTTGCTATTTTTAAAGCTGTTAAACATTTTCATCCATACTTACTGAAATCTAAAACGAAAATGAAATCTAAAACGAAAATAATTGTCCCTTATTCCTCAGTCAGAAATTTGTTAGTACAGAAAGACTTAGGTGAAAAGAGGGCACCTTGGATGACAGCTCTTCAAGAATATGATTTAGAAATTAAACCCTCAACAATAGTCAAAGGCCAAGGGCTATGTAAATTAGCTGCTGAAGCTGCTCACTTACCTAATGATAAAGCTGAAACTGTTATTGATGAGGCTTCACTTACTAGAGAAATTTATTTTTATCCACCACCTCAAGATTCCTGGTATACAGACATACAGATACTTTTGGAAACAGGGGCTGCCCCTGATCACTTAGAACCAAAGAAGAAAAGAGCACTTAGATTGAAGGCTGGTCCTTATTTATTAATCGATAATATTCTCTTCCGAAGAAATTCAGACAGAGTATACCTTCGATGTCTAGATAAAGACGAAACAGAAGTAATTCTGAAAGAATTACATTCTGGACCAGCAGGAGGTCATTTTGGTGGAGAGACTACTGCACACAAAATTCTCAGGGCTGGTTATTATTGGCCCACTTTGTTTCGAGATGTCTATACTTTTGTTGGAAAATGCCAAGAATGTCAACTTGCTGTAGGAAGGGTTAAAAAACCTGCTTTTCCTTTACAACCTGTTTCAGCTGAAAGACACTTTCAGCAATGGGGTATTGATATAGTAGGTCCAATAAATCCTCCCTCATCTATGCAACACAAATATATAATAACTGCAACCGATTATTTTACCCGTTGGGCGGAAGATGCACCATTAAAAGTTGTAAATACCAATCAGGTTATATTATTTTTGCAATTCTTTATCATAACAAGATTTGGTATTCCTGATTCCCTCGTGTTTTATAATGCTTCATATTTTTCATCAATCGAGTTGACTCAGTTTGCTTTAGAGAAGGGAATAAGAATTAGATATTCAGCTAACTATCATCCTCATGGGAATGGTCTAGCTGAATCAACAAACAAAAATTTATTGAAAATTCTCAAAAGAACTATTTCAGTTCATCACCGTAATTGGCATACAGAATTGGTCAATGCCCTTTGGGCAGACGGAGTAACTCCTAAGGCTACAATAGGTAACTCACCATTTTTCTTAGTATATGGAACTGAAGCTATTTTACCACCAAATCTGTTCTTACCTTCATTACAGTTAGCTTAGTCTGTCCAAGATGAAGAGTGTCCAGCAATGGAAAAGAGAATTAATAAACTGCTGAAACTAGAGGAAGAAAGAGAAAAGTCAAAACAACACTTTACAAAACATCAACGGATTGTGAAATCATGGTTTGACCAATCTTTCAGTTCTGATCGAGAATTTCAGGTGGGAGACTTAGTTTTAAAATGGGATAAAGTTCACGAAGAAAAGGGAGATCATACTAAGTTTCAGAAACTGTGGTTAGGTCCCTTTGTTATTTCTGAGAAATTAGGTCCAAGTACCTTTCGGTTGCAAACACTTGAAGGATAGTCCAAAACATTCCCTGTGAATGGACTAATTCTGAAAAAATATTTCTGTTAATATTTTCTGACTTAAAATGTATATAATTTGTTTTCTGTTTGTAAATAAATTTATATTTATATGTACATAAACTATGATCGATGTCTGTAAATAACTTTATGTTTTTGTATATAAACTGAATTATAGTCCATAGAATTAAGAATGATGAATAATTCATAAAAAAATTTCATAAATTTTCAGCATCATTCTGTTATCTATGTTAAGTAAAAATTTCAGACTGTCAAATTTTGTATATAACCAGTCAGTAATTTTAGTTAACAGCTGTAAAAATAAAATACATGTATATAAAATCAGTTTGCTCATAAGCCTGGAACATTATGTTACTAGACTGAAATCTTTTAAAAATTTGTTCAGGATGATCAAATTTTCTTAAATCTGCAAAAGACGTTCAATGTTTTTATTTGTAAGTGTTTCACAGATTATTCATCATCTTGGTATTTTCCTTATAGAAGTAGGGATAGCTTATTTAATATCTTCTTCGAAGCTTGTACTTTTGAAAAACTCTTACAAACCTCTGCCATCAGTGTTAGAAAAGTATTTACCATCTGAAAACTATTTAGGATTTGTTCCAATCAATAAAATACTAAAATGAGAGACGGAAGGTCTTAGGAATAAGTTGGTCCGATCAGAATCACAAATATCACTAGTATGACATTATTAGGAAACTAGTAATGGCTATTGGTTTTAAAAACCAAAAGATAAGGGGTCTCATCACGAGCCAGCTGATTCATTTTCTAGTGATATTAATGACTGACATTACCATTTGGTCACCATGCTGGGTAATGATCTCTCATTTTATGAAAATTAAAAGATGAAATTGAGAACAAAACATAACTTTTGACTAAAGAATAGGAGGTCTCATCACGAGCCGGCCTAATCATGATCATCAGTGCTGTCTGGAATAACTTCATTTCTGATTACCAGGGTGATGGATTTTGATTTAAAATGAAAATTAAAAGACAAGAGGTCTCATCACTAGCCGGATTGCTTATTTCAGACAGCTCTCATGAATGATACTATCACATTGGGATACCATACCCGGATAGTAGTCTTCAGGCAGAATTATTGTTTTAAAAGAAAAAGAAAAGCAAACAAAAAGAAAATTATTATGTTACGGAATAGCTTCTGGAAAGTTTTCAAAGAAGTAGATTTCTATACTCTATGCTGATGGTTGAGGTTATTCTTACTATGAAGTACTTTGTTTCGACCAAGATATTTTAAGTTTCTCCCTAATCAAATTTCTGATTCAAAAGATGGAATATTTCTGAGTTATACTTATGAGTATGAATGAATAATGGTTTATGTAGATAAAGAATTTTTGATTGTTTTTAATAGGTTTTAAGATTTCGTTGTTATCATTTTGTATGAGTAGAGATAACTGGTTCACCCAGATTGTCGCCATTTGTTGGAAGCTAGCAACAACCTCTTCATTTCTTAATAAGATGAAGAGAGATCAGCTCTTTCTATGATTTACCAATTCAAAATTATAAAAGAGCACCTTCAGAATCTGTGATTCTGAAGGTACTCTCAATCAAAGAAGAGTAAAATGATATTTTAAATTGGTGAAACATGCTCATGAACTTGGCAATTAACAACTGTCAGTTAGTTTCATAAATTTTCATGTAATTAATTCAATCATAAAGATAAATTTATGTGACTATATATGATTTGAGAAATTCGAAAGGATAGTATGCCAAGGGTAAAACACATCTTGTGTTTGTTTAAAAGCTGGATATGGGTGAGGTATTACTAATCCTAAGTTCTTAGAACTAAAGGTGACTTTTAAACTTAAAGTTTATATTCCATGTAATGCCTTACTATGATTTTTGTAAATATTATAGTTAATGAATAATTGATTTTCATGTAGGATTTTTCACATATTATAGTTTTATCATTTAATATCCTATCAATTTAATGTTGGATATTCATAGATAGGATTTTTGAAAGATTTAAAACTAAGCCTATGAAATACATGACATAGATATTAAATCAAGCCATTTCGCTAGTTGTCATGCTAACATTAGGATATGTGATTTCATCACTATATCACATAGAGTGCTACCACCTTTCATGCTAAAACTGGAGAAGCCTATTAAGGTGACATAGTTTACGAAGGACCATGTGTCAAAATGATAACGTTTGTCATTTGGATTGCTGAGTTAGAACAGAGACATGGCTTGCACCTCATGATAAATCGACAACTGTGAACATATGGAGGCATCGTATTAACATAATTTAATGTTGATAGTCATGTCATTTTATCACGATGTACAAGTTCATTATTAACCACTGTCTATAATCAATGTTTGAATTTATGATTCGCCAGTCACAAGATCTCTGGTACACCGATTTGGTTGAGTATCACTACTAGTCGTGGCTAAATCGTAGATAAACCTGCATATGTAATATAACGTTAAGTTGTAGCACTCATCATTGCTAAGGTTCGGCTAAAAATGGCCAAGTCCAGAGATATCATATCCGTCAGATCCAAAGCATGCGAAGTCTGCACATCATGTCATACGTTTGGGTACCTATTCCCTCCTTGTTCACCTCTCCGTTCATTTCAGTTCGAAGCCAGGAGAGCATGGAAGAAACTATGGCTCCATTGAACCATTTTCAAATCTCTGGTTCTGAGCTCATAGAAGCAAATGAGGAGGTAGCTCTGCGTTTTGAGAAAATTGGGTTGGGGAAATTCTTTAAGAGTTTCGATGGTCATCATGCAGAGGTGACTAAACTATTCACCATGAATTTAAAAGACGACATTGTGCAGATAGGGGGTTTTGAGTTCATTATTAATGAAGACAAGATAGCAGCAACGACACAGCTCCCACAAGTTGGAGAACGTTGGTTTAAGGGTAGCAAGGTTAATAACAAGAGGTGTTTATCTCTGCTGTTGCCATTGCCGGATGATACTAAGCTAAAGATAGGTGTCCCTGTCAGGTTCTTGAAGCCCGAATGGAGAGCTTATTACGAAATCTTGGTAAGGTACATGTCCCATGACAGATGTTTCTCCCATTTACACCTTTACCATTTAAGACTCTTGCTAGCATTACAGGGTTGTAAGCTCAATTTGCCATTTTACTTATGGAAAAGTTTAAAGAAAATGTCACAGGCAGTTAGAAGTTTTAGTAACCCTGATAGAAGTCTTTTCCACCATGGGTTAATCAAAATTATAGTGCAACATCAATTGTCTATAAATGGCAAGTCATGGGATAGTTTTTTAACCGACTGTTAGTTGGGGCCGACGCAGTACTGGTCGAACCCCTCCCCACGAATTCATAAGAAACAAAAAGCTATGAAGTCTGAGGTCAATAATACTTCTAAAACTGTATCAGAGGTAAAAGGGTTCGGGGAAGTTAGTATACCCATAAACGATGGGATTAGTAATGATGATGACGGGAATACAGTCCCTTGTGGCTCTGAAACAGTCCTGAATCAGCCTTTATCTGGTAAAGGTCATAGCACCCGCAGAAACAAAAGAAATATTAACCAAAAAAAAAACTGATAATGATGTTGAGTGTAAAAATCCATCTGAATATGGCAAGGAATCTATGCGAAAATTAGATCATCTTTCCCAGATTTGCTGTGATAAGGGAGGGTTTCATTCGGAAAATGGTTGTTTTCGAGAAGGGTTACTAGGAGTATGAACAATACCCATACAATTTCGGGTCCTATGGTTAATCAACAGGCTTCTCAACATGTAGTCGTCCATATTGAGGATGACATCCCGTCATCTATCCCTGATACAATGCATGAAAATAATTCTACTTTCGTAAAGGGTAATGATGTAAAATCAGGCAAGGCCAAGGTTACTCAACCAGGTATAGGCACAGGTATTGTAAACCCTGAACCATCATCTAGTCAACATATTGACAGCCCTATTTCTCCTCAGGTAGCAAATGAAAAAGAAACTCTGCACCATGTACTAGATAATGCATACCAGGCTAAAATCACAGAGCTGAAGGGTAAACTTAAGCATTGCCTATCCAGTACAGCATTGTTAGAAGAGGAAAATAGAACATTTAGAGAAGAGTTGCTGGATTGGATCAGCAGATGGAAAGAGGTAAGTGCTAAAAAAGATCAGTATAAAAAAGTGAAGAGGTCAATAATAAGTACAAACCAGCACCTACTTGAAAGAATTGAGAAACAAAACATAAAGATTATCAGATTAAAGGCCAAATTGACTAAAGCACGAAGAGTAATCGCTCTTCAAAGTAAAACATGAATGGTTATTCTCATTTTCCTTTTCAAAGTGCATGATCGTATTGCTGTCAAACAGGTAATGAAATCTTTTTGTAATACATGCCTGTAAAATCGTAGATTTTACAGGCATGCATTTAAAATCTTAGTTTATTCTGTTGTATTTATTGTAAACAGCTTTAATAAGATTCTTCGTTTGTTAAACGTAGGTGGGTTTGTCATCACTCCTCTCCAGAGTATCAGGATGTTGTTAGTGCGTTAGATGGGAGATGTGGCTGTTTGTTAAAAGATGGAATTTCAGCAATGGCCAAGAATTTTCCAAGTACCTGGAAACCAGCAAACATACAGGCTAGTCGGTTTTTTGTTTATAGTGACAGGTGGTTGATATAAGAGATTCGATTCTCTTTATAGTTATAGGAACCCTATAATGTTGCATGTAACATTAATAGGGAAAACTGAATCATAGTACTATATAAGGTAGTAATTTTGATAAACTAGGGATGGAGTGTTGGAAGAAAACATACTTGAAATATAATTTCATTGCTGGTGTTATTTCATTCCTGAAGTTGAATATTTGGAGGTGAATGAAACTGGACATCTACAGACTGATACCATTACTGGTATTTTTGTTTTGGATATACTATATATATTTGAGCATCTTATCTTCTATCTTAATATTAACACATTATGCTTTGATATATGTGTGTTTAATTTCAATTTACACTTTATCAGTTTGATATTGCATTTTGAACAAATATATCGTTATGATTGTGTTTATTAGTATTTTTACTATAAACTTAAGATATAATGATATACTCTTCTATCTGTTAAAAATATCATTTATATATTAACAGTGATTTTGTAGTAAGCATTATCTTTAAGTTCAAATAGCTATGTTGATAATTAATTATTAATTAATTTCAGAAAGTTTAAATAACTGTTTATTGTCAGTTGTTTCTTCAGTTCTGTTGTCATATAACAAAGTGACTTATTATTCATAATTTAAATGTTTCTATTTAAATTGTGCTTTTAGTCTTTCTGTTCATCTTTTATTGATTAATAATTAATCTAGTTTCTAGAAATGCTCTCAGCTGAGATAGGACATATAGAATAGTTTAGATTAAGTTTTATTTTAGTATATTCCAGTTAACAACTGTTAAATCAATTTGTAGAATTTAGTGTATTTTTTACAAATCTTTATATGTAGAAAACTCTATAAAAATTGAAGTCTTTCCTTAAGAAAGCAACCATTAGATAGTTTAGATAGTTAAAACTAATTATAGGATTCATTTAAGTAGAAATAACATTAGAATAGGTTATATTTTGCTGATTTTAATTTCTCCTTAAGAGAAAAATCAGCTGGTAGCAGGACCACAACCTGCGAGGTTTTGTTAATTCAAACACACTGAACGCTGCTTTAAGCTGATTGTGTGGACAAAACCTCCTTATTGGCCTAGTTCAGAAAAACAGGCCAACAAGCCCTGAAATGTTCCTCTTCTGCATTTAATCTCTGTCTCATATATTGCAATGCAAAGATCCTAGGGGTAAGGAAAGCAGGCAGCTTGTAAGGCTCTCCAGTGAAACCGTATACTCTCAAAACTGTAAAGTCTTTGTACAAAAACCAATCTCCAATCCTATATTCAGGTGATGATTGCATCATACTTTTCATTTCTTCCAACACTCTGGGCAATACTTCATCAAACAACAACTTATACTTTTCTGACATAATGGAATTTACAAATTCGAACATATTTATTTGCTTCGGCAAATTCGAGGAGAATATAGTACTCAAGAATTGCAATTCAGTTACATTTGAACATAATATCATGTTCAACAAATATGATTGATACTTGAAAAATCTAACTTTTGAGAACTCGACCAATTGGATATGGATAGCCTTTGTTAAATATTTATCCAAACTGAAAACATGGACCAGCTGGGACTCAGACTCAAGACTAATTGAACTCATTTTTAATAAGAAACCCAAGACAACTTCACTGACATGAAAATCATCATCTAGACCTAAAACCTGACAAACTAAAGACACAACTAATTAAACCTCCTCCTTGAAGATGTGAATACGATATGGAAGAAAGAGACCTTCTAATGACTGACCTTCATTAAGAATGCTAGACAAGAATTTACGTCGAACTTCAGTTTTACAACTTCTGTACACTTCAGCCAAAACAGACTCATTTATAGATTCACCACTATCAGGGTAATTATCGGGAAAATTCAGAAATCTGCAGATAGTTTTTTCATCGATTCTACACAATATCTTAGAGGTGGAACGACTCACAATGACTCTCTCAGAAAACGAATAATTACTTGCACACCACTCGACGAATTCAGGAAAGTGTAGTGTCTGCTCAATGGAAAAATAATACAAAAATGACTTATAGGCATTCAAAATGTCATTTCCCTGCAGATTATATCACCACAATCTTTCTTTAATAACCGATACATTCCCCATGGACAAGAATGGATCATATACGCCTCTATCTCTATCAACTAGGAATTCTTCTCTTTCATCTAGAATTTGGTTAGGACCTTCTAACCCTTTCTCTTTCTCCATAATAGAAAAATGATGGTAATTCTATGAATAAAGCTCGATTGTTTGAGACTTACCTGTGACTGTAATTGCATATACCCGAAGTTGACTGTGAAAGGGTGGTGGGCGGTCCTTTTCATTCGTCTTGACATGTACAAATAAAAAATGATTCTTCAAATAAGTCAACTTCACTTTATATAGAAGTCCATTCTGGAGACTCCTTTTAGTGGTTTTTCTTAAACCATTTTTCTCCGCAGAATGTACCACAAGCTGCCACATGTATCACGGTTTTTAATTCCGCTACCGCTTTTCTGCCCAACCGTCGTGCAACTCTATCCTCCGGACCTGATGATGACCGTTGATGAATTTTCACTTTATTTTTAAGCCGTTGGATTAACTTACACATACACATTCCACTGGGCCTTTTCATTTTCAACAACGCACAACTTTATGGATCGGACTTCTCATTAACCGTAGATTTTGCCAACCTAGTTTCATGACTGTCGATCTTCGCACGCTGTTAATTATCTCTGCATGCCCTTATCTTCCATGCATCTCCATAGAGAAGATCTATTATAAACCATCGATTTTCACCTCCTCGTTCTATACCATTGGATTATGCGATGATTTCATTGTTTATGCACCCTTTTATCATACATTCACATTGTTATATTTAACCAAATTTCAAACAACCATCATTTCTCTTCACCATGCTTCCTTCGATACTCTGCTAGTTAGAGGTTGTTAACAGCCAGATCAAGCAAAAGAGAAGATCCAGGGGCTTAGTCATATCAACATCGATGACGTGGATAAGTTAATAAAAGAACCATTTTCTATTTAAGGGAATATTCATATCTACATACGTATTTGGCATAAGTTAGTGAAGAATGAAATAGAAGATCACAAATGTGATGCCCAACTTGGCCTTGATTCTGCTAACTATCCCAACTTAGATGAGATGTTGGAGATCTGGAAAATATGAAGATATTTTCTTGGGTATTAGCTTTGTTTGGGTTTTTTCGATCCCATATTGAAGGGAATTGATTCTTTTGTAATAATTATTTAAGGGGTAGACTTCAGGTGTATTAGGGGACTTTTGGAAGGGGAAGGATTTGAACAAGAGACTGAATATATCTCTGTGTACTTGAGGTTTATGTAATTTCTTACAGAACTTGATTTAATACAGTATCGATATTATTTTACATCTCTTGTCATTGGTTTGATTGAATTTCTTTAACAAATCATGATTTTTCCTGTTCCAAATGGATCGATGTCGCTGTTAGTTATTTGCAATTAATAAATGCATTTATTTACAACTATGATTTTTCTATGTTAATGATTTTTGTATTGATAATATTTTAAAGAATTTCTTCTTTTAAAAGTATTTATCTATTTCTACAAATGATTCAACAGTGAAGTTAGAAAGATAACAAACATGTTGGTTTTTCAATTAACATGCATACTACAGGTTAGCATTGAACCATACAATCTTAAGTTACTTTCAGTTGATTTTTATTAATTGGTTGTAAGTTGAGTGATAAGTTAATAATCTCATTTACATTTATGCTAATTAGATAAAAATAATTGTCTTTCTTACACCTCAGGCTAATATGTAAATCAATTCAACATCCTTTTGAGTAGCTTATATTTAGATTAGGTTTTCCTTTGTAGTTAGATTTGATTTTCTTTTCTTTGCATCACCCATCTCATTTTCCCATATGGGAAACAGATCCGTTTAGGATCAAACCCATAAGAGCTAGCAGAAGCCATTAATATTTGTGGGAGAATACTACACCAAACAAGCTAGGGATAGGACTGTCCTTGTGCTCCTTGTGCGGGACCTTTTGAATCCCTTCAATTTGGCTTCCCCCCCCCTCTGTTGTAATTATTAGATACCTTTTCAGCCACAAACATAACTAATGCTTCAAAAAATGGCATTAGAAGGAGGGCCAACAAATCATGCCAAAGAAAATTGCCAAAACACCTTCTCCAATAAGAGATCTGATTATCACTCGTACTCGCACCAGCATGTGTACGTCAGCGGAACAAATCATACAAGGTTCAGACATCATTCCAGCTACCCATGGAATTGAACAGAGAACCACAACAAATAGATACTTTCTCGTATTTCCTACTTTAGGATCCATCACCATTGAACAATTACTAAAAAATAATTCTAATAACGGTGCTGAGATTCAAAGACGGTTTGCTAAACAAAGTCTCCAGTGGAATAATCCCCAAGCCAATAGTGAAGATAATATTAATTAAGGTGACTAAAACACCAAAGGATGCAACAATCCTTCCAGTGAACCATCTACCCCGAGACTAGATCTTGATTCATTTTTCAAGGAGTCATCTACTCCCCAACACATCATCTGAACAAGATTCTACTTCCTGCAAGAGGATTGATAATGCTCCAAAACCCACCATAACACAAGATCCTTTCAATATGAGTGACATGAAGAAGCTCCTTCAGAAAATGTCTAATGAGATGGTGGATCTCAAGAAAACTAATAACAAAAATCAATCCAACAATAGGGGATTTAATAGGCCACCTTTTAGGAGACCTAACCAACCCCCTCAGAACCCACCACCTCCAAATCCTAGTGAGGGATTCACATCAGAGGAAATATTTTTTGTCTTGAAAGCCTTTCCTACAGGAACACCAGACATTCCCGAATCCTCTGGAGATTAGTCAAATCAAGAGTCACAACCTCCCCAAGAAGAAGAGGAAGAAGACCAACAGGTTAGAATAGTAAGTTTCTTTTCCAAAGAAGAGGAAGAAGAACTTGACATAGTTTTCAATCTACAATGCACTCACAACACTAGATCAAAAGGGCCACCCTAGCAGGAACCATCACCTATGACATAGGCTCCCAACAAAGGTAAGTCCCAAGCACAGAAAGACACTGTCATTCCCGATCCTGAATATAATTTAGTTGAGGATCTGAAAAGAGTCAAGGCACATATATATTTATTTGACCTTCTCAAAACCCCTTCCATAAGAGATTCCCTTCCCAAAAGCATGATAATAAAACAACCTAGGTAAACTTAGAATAATAATCTTGACTCTTCCCCTCGACCAAACAATCAAAAGCCTGGAAGCAAGGGAACCCCACCCTTCTTACTCACTTTTGAAATCTTCAACAAGAATGTACATAACTACATAGTTGATTTAGGGGCCTCATCTAATGTGATGCCTCTGTCTGTCTGCAAAAATATGAATGCTACATGGGAAACCTATGCTATCCAAATTGTCTAATTGGACAGGTCCAAGGTACAAGTTGTAGGAAAACTAAAGAATGTTCTACATAGATTGTCTGTAGATCCCGGAATTCATCAGACCATTTACATTGTAATTGCAGACATTACAGATACTTACGGTATGTGGTTAACCTGAGATTGGTCAAAAAAAATGAAAGGTTACTTTTCCACCAATTGGTCTTGCTTGTGGTTACCCCTAAATGGATAGCCTGACAAACTCAAAGTTGACAGGGAACCATTTATGAAACAAATAGTGATCGATCTCGACGGTTCCAATGAATCTGTCTCCTTCTTCAGTAATCAAATAGAACATTTTACTTTCGATACATTCTTTGGAGAATTTCCTGCTGATGTTTCACCAACAAAGAATGTACAAAAATAGTCCCAGATTACCCACTTTACATCTGTACCATTCTCCAATACTATTGTTCATAATGTCTATAATGTAAATACTAATTTTAGAATTGACCCTTTTATTTGGACTTTATTTTATGATGGCTCTAGGTCTAAGGATGGAGAAGGTGCAGGATGTGTCTTGATTGATCCAAATGGGACCAAGACAATGATTGCATGTAGGTTGGAGTTCGAATGTACCAACAACATAGCTGAGTATGAAGCACTTGTTCAAGGACTCATAAAAGCTATTGATTTGGGGGCAAAATAAATCGAATGTGTTGGGGACTCAAAAATTATAGTAAAATAGGTAAGAAATCAAATACATTTCCCATCCCCCTGTGTAATCAATTATCATAGATTGATCAGAGACATGACTAGCTCCTTTTCAACATTTAATATCATATTTGTCCCCAGAACACATAAATTCGATCTTAATCTATTAGCCAATACTACATCTAGACTGATCCCGCTTGAAGGTTTGTCTCCACAAATGTTTTCCATTGAGTTGATCTATAGACCTTCCATTCTAGACAATGTTACAAATTGGAAAGTGTTTGATGATGAACAATAGATACTAGATTTCCTTTTATCCCAAGACACCTTTTAAGGTATGGCTATCGATGAAAATGATCATGAAAAATCTCTGTCGAACCCTTCCAATATCATTCCTAAGTCTGTTATTAGCTTAGAAAATTTTTATGATTTAAAAGATAAATTTAGACAAACCACCAACTGCAAGACCCATAGCTCAACCCTCAATTATACAGCTGTCAACCTGGGAATAGAACAAGAACCTCGTTTTATCAATCTTGGAGTTTATTGTTCCCATGATGAAAAATGAATCTTTATCAAACTGTGCAAGGAATTCAAAGATGTATTTTCCTGGACGTATAATGAACTCAAGACTTTCAATACCAGCATCATGCACCACAACATCCCGATGAAACAAGAGGTGAAACCATACCAACATAAACTAAGGAAGATGCATCCCACTTTGGAGCCCTTTATCAAGAAAGAGCTTGATAAGGTACCGGCTGCAAGGCTCATATTCCCTGTTAGACACACATAGTGGGTCACCAACTTAGTACCCGTTTGGAAGAAGAATGGAAAATTTAGACTCTGTGTGGACTTTAGAAACTTGAACAGGGCCTTAGAGAAGGACAATTATCCTGTTCTTCCCATGGAGCAAATTTTGTAGAAGGTAGCTAGATCTGAAATGTTCTCACTACTTGATGGTTTTTCAAGGTACAGCCAAGTCCTGGTTGCCCCCAACAACCAGCTTAAAACAACTTTCCGAACCCCCTGGGAAAAATTTTCCTATAGGAAGACACCATTTGGGATGATAAACAGAGGGTCCACGTTTTAGAGAGCTATGGACATAGCTTTCAGGGGCTTAATTCATAATTCTGTCATGGTATATCTAGATGATGTAACTATTTATTCTACAAAATGACACAATCATTTTTCTTCCTTGAAACAGGTATTCCAAAGATGCAGAAAATATGGAATTTCCCTCAATCCCAAAAAGTCTATCTTCGTAGTGACAGAAGGTAAGTTGTTAGGTTCATTGTTTCCAAGGAAGGCATGATCATTGATCTAGAATGCTCATAAGCAATCTCCAAGATCGGCCTCCCTAATTCCAAAAAAGCAATGCAGTCTTTCTTAGGTAAGATCAATTTCGTCTGTAGATTTGTACCAAAATTTTCCCAAGTTGTTAAACCCTTGCAATATCTAGTTAAAAAAAATGTACCATTTAAGTGGTCTAAAGAATAGAGAAGTGCCTTTGTTGAAATCAGAAGAGCCATAGCAGAAGCACCTCCTCTTATGTCTCCAGATTTAAGCAAAGATTTTATACTTTATACCTTTGATACTGATTTTTTGTATGCAGCTCTCCTAACATAGAAGAATCATGAGGACATAGAGATCCTCATTTCCTTCATGATCTCGACGTTAAAAGGAGCTGAAATCAAATATTCCCAAGTTGACAAACATGCCTACGTGGTATATAAATCAGTAAAACATTACAGGCAGTATTTGTTGAAGTTGAGGACTAAGGTGATTGTCCCATATGCGGCTATTCGAAATGTCCTTGTCCAAAAGGAGTTGGGTGAGAAAAGAGATCATTGGATGACAGTGCTGCAGAAATATGATCTAGAGATCAAGCGTGCGAAGATAGTTAAAGAACAAGGTTTGTGTTTACTTTCTGCTCAATCAAACGCTCCTGACGTTCAACAAACCAATTGGGAGTAGGAAGAAGCTGCACCTACAGGTTCTATAAAGGCAATTGAGACAACAACATCTAAATGGTATGACCACATCAAGTTTTTTCTTCATAATGGGTTTTCCACTGAAACCCTTGATCCAAGAAAATGTAGAGAATTAAGGCTGAAGTCATCTCCTTATCACCTTATTGATAATTTTCTATTTAGAAAAAAATACGATGGATTTTTTCTTAGATGTCTAGAAAACGATCATACTGATGATTTCCTTTTTCAATTTCATGTAGGACCTACTGGAGGACATTTCTCAGGGGATACAACAGCTCACAAAATCATTCGGGAAGGGTACTATTGGCCTACCTTATTCAGAGACGCCCATGCCTATGTCAGAAAATGTGAGCCTTGCCAGAAGTCTTCTAGCAAAGTAAAAAAACCTGCCTTCCTTTTGTAGCCAGTAGCAGTTCAGTTCTTTTTTCAGTAATGGGGATTGGATTTCGTTGGACCTATCAACCATGTGTCTTCTTTACATCACAAATACATTTTGATAGCCACTGATTATTTCACCACGTGGGTTGAAGCAGTCCCTCTTAGATTGTGTAATATGAACCAAGTAATTTCTTTTCTTGAAAACCAAATAGTCACTAGGTTCGACACTCCTGATTATATCATTTTTGATAATGCGTCATACTTCACATCCATTGACTTGACTAGATATGCCGTTGAAAATTGGATCAAGCTTAAATTTTCTGCCAACTACTACCCTCATGGAAATGAACTTGCAGAATCCTCCAACAAAAACCTGATAAACATCCTAAAAAATACAGTGGCCTCACATCACAATAATTGGCATACCTAGATATACAATGCTCTTTTGGCAGAGCAAATCACCCTAAAGGGAGCCATTGGTAACTCTCCTTACTGTCTGGTCTACGATAAGGAAGCTGTCCTAGCAGCTAATCTCACCATCCCGTCGTTATAGTTATCCCAATCTATCCAAGAGGATGATTCATCCACACTACAGTAGAGGATTGACACTCTGCTCAAGTTAGAGGAAGATAGGGAAAAGGCCAATAACAAATTTTATCAACATCAACAGTTGGTGAAAAAATGGTTCGATGAGAAGTCCTCCTCTGATAGAAATTTTTTGGTAGGGGATTTAGTATTAAGGTGGGACAAGCAGCACAAAGACAATAAGGATTATACCAAATTCCAATGCCTTTGTTTGGGACCTTTTATTATTACAGAAAAAATTGGTCCTAACACTTTTCAGTTACAGACACTAGAGGGAGTGATCGACACCTACCCAGTGAATGTTTTCCTACTTAAGAAGTATTTTTTCTGAGAAGTTTCATGAATCTTGTACATAGGTTTGGTGTGTTATTTTTTTTTATTTTTTTTTCTGTTTTTATTATTTTGAGTATTTTCTTGATACTAGTAGAATTTGAATAATCTTTGCACATTTGGTAATGATGGGTAATCATCTTTTCTCAATATTCAAAGCTCTGAACCTTAAAGAGGAACATGTCAGTTTCCAACCTGTCAGGATCCATTTTATGTATGAATGCCAACCAGTAACTGCAGGATTCCAGATTACCACATTCTCACCCTAGTCAATATCCCACATATTCCTTACTCCTATGATGAAGGTCATGAAAAGAAGGGGTCCTTATTGTCTTAGGTCTCATTAGTGCATTACAACATATCCTTTAACCTGGCCAACCTTACCCATTTTGGATTTGATCATGGTCATGCAGAAAAATAATTTTATTGTTATGGATTGTAGGATGGGGGGTCTCATCATGAGCCATCCCACTAGGTTCATAAGTGCTTGGTAGAATGACATCTTTGCCATATAATGTGGGGGGATGGATTTCAGTTTATCTGGAAGATGGAAGATCCTATCACAGCTCGGTTCATTCATGATCTGTGAAGCACCAGTGAGTAGCACTATCACTATGTGGATACCAAGCCATGATAGTGTCTTGCAATCCATATACAAATAAAGTCCTTTGCTTCCTTAGAGACAATTATTGTACATTAATACAAGGGGGTCTTATCAAAAGCCATCCTTACTATGATCATGGACTTGATTTTGGATTGAAGTTATCATTAGATGGTTCCCATGCCATGATAGTTACTTTCATTTTTGTAGCTGGAAGACAACAAGTCTCCTTACCGAGCTGGCTTGTGCAGTTTCTAGATCAGGTTTGTGAATGGTACTGATTTCCAAAATTTGGGGCAGTAGTCTTATGTCAATATGGTTCTCATATTATTAAAAAAAAAAAACAGAAAGGAGAATAAAAATATCATCATGACCTACCTGTGAAAATCCAAAATTGTTAAGACTTGGTCCTAGGTTCAACCTAAACTGTATGCATATGCCGGCCAGGCAAGAGACCCTCACCCTTCAATCCTTCTGAATCTGAGTTACATCACTCCTAAAGTTGAACATGGATGGGAATGTATGAGTCACTCTTTTGATAATTCTTTTACTAGTTTCATTTTAATATAAATTGGTCATGTGATCTCAAGATAATCATTTGTTTACTGACAATGTTTTCGACAGAAAAGGGTTTTTTGTTTGACAGAGATAACTGGTTCTTCTGAGCCAGTCGCCATTTTTTGTAGGTACAACAGATCCCACGTTATTTAAAACATGAGAGCACAATTACACATACAAAGGTAATGGCTTGAAATCCTTTGATCACTTTTGTGGCCTGTATTACATTTGTCATGGTTTCTTTGTTTTCTAACTTAGCCAAATTTATGAAATCTATGCGTGATTTGTGTGTTTTGATGAAGTTGCGGGGAACTATATTTTAGTGAAATTGTTTTACTCTGCAACCCGCATCCCACAACCCACAACTTGCGGAATGTAGGATATTCAAGTTTGATTTTTCCAAGATTTTCATCCTGCAGCCTGCATCCTGCAACTTGTGGAATGCAGGATGTAGGAAGATTATGTGTGTGTAAGTTTTTCATCCCACAGATTGCATCGTGCAACCCACAAATTGCAGGCTATGGATTGTGGAAAAGATTGAATAAAATTTTTGACAGTTTGTGTTCCTACATCCTGTATCCTGCATGTGCGAAATGCGGGACAGTTAAATAAAATTTGAAATCTGCAATGAGATCCTGCATCCCGCAGGCTTAATCTTGACCGTTCATTCATCTTAATCCTACGTTTCTAATGGACTTGGGAATATATATATATATATATATTGATCTTTTGCGATTTCTTTACCATTTTTATTGCTATAAATTGTGCCACTACGTTGAATTTCCTTGTGTTTTTTACCAGTCGACGTTATCACTGTTTATTCTAATTACCGGTTAGTATTTGAGTCGTTTTTTCTAATTCAAATTGCATACTGTTGTTCTGGGTTAAATTAGTTTTAATTCTTGGTTTATGCGATTAACAGAATATTTTAACCCCAAGCTGTCTCAAATTACCCAATGTAAGAACCTTTAGAGGGATATGCTGACTAAGGACTCAAATTTTGGCATCTTTTCTGATACTAGTGGCAAAGTCAATGAAACCTACCAAGTATATTGGTCTAATATATACTCTAATTTTGACAACAATGACCTTTCAGACATACAGAGCGACCAACCCGCCTACCAAAAAATTAGGGATTTCGGTATCCATTGTATTGCTGCTAGACCTGCTATTCTCCCTTACAATGACTCGGTTTAATGGATTACTGAATACACAAACCCAAAAGGAAACTCCTTCAATTGTAGCACAGGGTTTCAACTCACTATTTTTTGTCATGAGACCTTCATCAAAGCTTATGCTCTCAAGCCAGTCAAAGAACTCCTTAACGCTAATTTTATCAAAGCCTCTAAGTCTAGATATAATTTTGATGAAATGATAAAGTCTTGGATGAGCAATCCCAATAAGTTTTCTCAGAGGAAGGATGACCTTTACCCCGTTGATTGGTTTAGGTAACCCTACTCTCTGCTAGCAGCTATGTTGTGCACACTTTACCGTCTCCCCAACTGCTCCTATTTTATATCCAAATGGGCCCCAATAGCTCATCATGTTTTAACCATGGGATATTCCCTACCATGGGCTTCCATTCTATTGGAAAGAACCCACCAACAAAGCCTCATCGATAGGGGTTCTCACTCTATCGACACCCAACTGGCGCAATCTCCTTGAGCACTGGCCTAGATAGGTTTTACCCTTCCCAACAACATCCGCAGAGTGGATGAAGTCTCACCCAATATGTTCAAGGGAGAGTTGTTAGAACCAAGTTTTTGATAGTAATAAGGGAAGATATGGCATCCACTGCTTCGACTAGATAACTATAAGATTACAGACTTAAGACAACTATCACAATTCATCTTCACAACTACAGATCTTAACAGATCGCATCCTTCATTTATCACAGTAGTGTTATCACAGCATTATCATTCATACAACAACTTTAATAAGATTCATCATCATTCATTATAATTATGACAAAATTGCTTCAACTATTCATTGCAGCAACATCAGGAATTCATAAATAGTTTCAATACACTTCTCATTGACATCGCAATAGAGAAAATAGGAAAATAGAAGACAACATTTAGATAACAACCATCATGTGATATTAATTCTGCGCAACAAATCCAAAACAGTTAATTCTTCTCCACATCAAGAGACTGGTTACATCCCAAAATTCAGTATCCAACACAGATAGATCACAAAGAATTCAAAATAGAAGACTCATCAAGACCATAGATAGATCACACTGATCATTCTCCTTCTCATTCTCCAGATCTATATTCTTACAATTGCGAAACTAGCTCTATATATAGGCTTGCTCCTTTACATCAACTTCCCACTTCTAACTAAATTCTAACGACTAATGACCTATGTCCAAAAAATGTGGTCAATTAATACATTAAATATTCAAAAATGGTTATTCATCCACCCATTGCGCTGATCTGGCCTTGCGCAGCTGTAGCGACGTTGCGCAACTCTCTTACCCAAAACCCATGCCAATAGGCCCCCAACATAGTCTTGTAGCTTGTCCTTAATCCACATCAGGTTGATAGGGTATATGCTGATGTCTTGTCCTTAAAATCTTCAAACTACTGCGAAATCTCTCAAACCTAGAGCTGAACTATTTTGGCTCCGCTTTGATAGTTGAGAAAAGTTTGTTGCACGGGGTGCACTTCCCCAAACTTTCCATCAACCATCTTGTGACTATCTTGAACTTCCTGCAATGTTGCGACAGCTTTGACATCCAAATTCCCACCAACTTATTGAAACTCATGCAATCGGACACAATGCTTTTGTTGGCATTCTTGGGCATAGGAAACTCTCTGCTATAGGTCCTTCAACTCCTTAGCTCGCGTAATCTGCACCATGGGCAGTAGTGCTTGCAGCAACGTATTTAGTGTCATCAACTGAACTTCAGCTTCTTGCACTTGCATGGTCAACTGGTCAATTTGTTCTCCTTGGACAATTCTTTTCCAGAACTGCATCGTCGCCTCCATAATTTCCTTTTCTTCTTGCTCCATTGTTTCAAAATGGGATGCTATCTCCTCGATAGTAACCTTGCGTTCGGCAACTTGCTTTGGCAGCATCTTTGGATTGACCAGGGGATTGAGCAAAAGGTTGGTGCCCTGGATTTGGGAAATAAATTCCCCACGTCACTTGGCCTTAGCGACAACAGTAAGCTCAGCCGTGTTCTCAAAGATATGTTGACAAGTCTCATCAACACCTTGCTCGACCTCACCACAACTTGCGCACAACTGTGCCTTCTCAATGATAAGGGATTCTTGTGCCTTCTTTAGCTTGATGATTTCCTCAGCATCCTTGTGTAGCAGCTCAGCCTATGCTACCTTAAATGCATCAATCTCCTGTACCTTCTCTTCCACCAGCTACACCCTGACCTAATGCAGCTCCTTCGCTTCTTTCTGCAGTTTCTCAATTGCGCTCTACGACTGTGCATACCCCTCAATAAGCTCCTTCTACCTATCTGCTAATTCTTGGGTAGAAACATGCTACAACTCCAAAATTTCCTGAGCAGGTGACTTATTAAGATCCAAGGAAATTCTCTAGAGCAACCGCAGCAATAGGTTCCCTTTTTCACTCCTCGCGTCGATTGTAGTCGGGGGAACTTGAACGTTCCTAGCTCGCGGCTCTATGTTGATCGACGGGAATTTCTGCATCACATCTTTCTTGGGTGTCTTTCTAGAAACACCATCATAAATAGGATTAAATTTATCTCTTACCCTAACAAACCCTTCTTGGTTGGACTCTCGTATCGCTTGCATCGCAGCCTCAGAGGAGTTAGTGACGGATTTGATGAGCTGTTGTAGTTGGTCCTCCATCCCTGACTGGGTATCGCTGCCCGCATTGCATTCTTGGTGCCATTTGGTTCAAGTTTCCTCTCTCATGCACTGTACTTTGGCCTCAGGGTTCATCGACAATTTAGTGTGGGAGTCGTGAACACTTAGCCCCTTCTGGACTGGATCGTCTGGGGCATCAGGTGGTGGCTCCTTAGAGAGTTCCTCTTAACTCATAGGGTTACGCCATTCAGTCGACCACTCATTAACAAGAGAATCCAATTATTCATTAGTGAATTTGTAGGCCAGAGGTAGCCACTGCTTATCGGGATCCTGCCGTGCTTGGATATAAATGGAATGCAGGCCGATAGTGAACTGAATGAGCAGCTGATACTTAGCTGCTACGTAATTGGATAAGCAAGGAACTTTGATAGCTGCAGCTTGCAGTGCTTCCCAAAAGACCCAAAAATGGATTGCATAGTCTGTCTATTGACTGGGCTGCTCAACCCACCACAAATTCTAATAACATGCACCTCAGCTCATTTTCACCGCATCGACTATGGTCGGTTGATAATCTTCTGGTTACATCCATGCGACAAGTGCAATGAGAATTAATAGCCAACTTTAGGAAAATGGCCAACCGACCTGAGCAGCGATAGCATCATCGAGCAACTGTTTAAGCAGAAACAAGGACCAATTCATTTGCATGCCTTCTATGCATGTTTTTGCACAGGCAAGCACGCCCGAGTTGCACTGTACCAGTTGATTCCCCCAAACAATCTTGCTCTCCAAAATACATGCCCTAATACGCACTGCCTGTGAATAATGCTGTCAATATGATAGGTGCAGCCATCACGCTGCAAGCTGAATCGCTCCTTCAGCTTCTTGGCAAGATTCTTGTCACTATCTCGCCCATGAATATACTATGTCGGATCTTCACCAGCCTTCGGCAAACCCGTAATGCTCACAATTAAGTCGACCGTGAATGGAATAGGCTCATTCAGCTAGAGTGTCCCACCATGAAATCAAGACAAGAGTTGTTTAATGCATGCATGGTATTTGTTCAATCGCCTAAAGTGGGGCATATTAAGGAGCCCCAACAATCCATATTTATTCAACTCGCTCGCCCATGGTTGAGGAATCCTCTGAATCGGTGTGCCAGGCCTCGTCGAAATTGATTCATAGGGATCATCCTTGACATATTTGAGAAACAACAAATCATGGTCCTCAAACTTCATCCTGATCAAAGCACAGATGATATCTATCGAGCAAGTCATCCCTTCCAGAAGTGGCGACAATTTGGGTGGATACTTCTGATTCTTTGTGGGATTCCTCGGCATCGCTCCCAGCCTCGTCGGAGCGACATATCCCAAGATATCATTGATAGAGACACCCCTAGGAACCACAGACTTTATAGCTCCCAAGATCGATGACCTGGTTTGTGTATTCCCCTCTCCTTACACTCTATCCGAAGTGTGGGTGTTCCTCTTTTAAGGAAGTGTGGTGTTATACCAAAATCCTATCACCATCATGTGATAAGACATTTGACATACCTACTTGCCTTGAATCCCAACCTCTGGAGTGGAAACTAAATGGTTTTTCATCAATCTGTCATACAAATTCCCAGCATGGCGCATGCCTCTTTATCTAGGAGCAGTACCCCTGCTCGCACTGCCTTTCATCGGTTGTCCACAAGCAGTGCCACCGCCCATTGTCCTTGGTCCATAGGTGGTTAATACCAAAACCGCTCTGTTATAGAAGGAGAATCATGGTACCCTCAGTAAAAAGGGAAAAAGAGAAGTTTCTCGAGGCTTCTAGATGATAAGCCTCGTGTACTGCCTTATCACTACTATTGTGGGTTGGTTGAGCTCGAGATCCCTCATCCTAGGATCTTAGATGCCACCTCACCCACTAATTTCTTAACCATCTCTATCCATTAAAGCCCTATAAATATGAGCTCATAGCCATTGTTGAGGGGAGAACATTGAAGGTATTGTTATGCTATTGGATTGACTCCTAGCCTAAGATCATTTGGAGAGAGCATAGAGAGCTAGAGTCAGAACTTTTAGGGATGAAGAGCTGGTTTCATGGAGATGCATGTCAACACTAAGGCTTGGTTGTAAACTTCTTCATATTTCTAATGCAAGTTGATTTTCTATCCCATATATATTGTTGATGTTTGATTTCAGATATATATTGCTAGATTCCTTAGTCACTAGCATAGATTAGTAGATCATATTTCGGTTGCTTTGATTTGTTTCGTGTTGAGCTTGATTGCAGGTACATAGGTGGACTATCAAATCCTTGTATTCTAGATATCTACAACATCTAGGGAGAGTTATCGGCCTCTGTGATCTATTTATTTTGGATCTAAACCATTCAGACCAGTGGAACAACTTGATGTCCGCAGGAGGTGAAATGTTCCGGCTAACAAATCTGGCAACTCTACTGGGGACTAGGGTTATCAGTTGTTTTGATCTTCCTCAGTATGAAACTCTTGTCTGAATCCAGGCTCTATTTTCTTCAACTCTTTTTAGTCAGATCTACTTTCTGATTTGTATTATTTGGGTTTGAAATCTCCAGATCTGTTCAGATCTGAGTCATTTCAGTCTTTTGTGCTCTGTTACCACATTCAATTCGATAGTATTTGCCTTGATCTAGTCTTTCCTGATCTGATCCATTGTTCTCTTTTTTGTTTTGTCCATCTACAAGGAACCGCAGCCATGCTTTGTACGAGGAGCGATGCCATCACCTGAACATAGTGAGCAGTAAGTAGTGCCACCACCTATATCTGGTTTGCGAGGACTGGTGCTGTTTTGGAAATGCTCTTACAACACCTACGAAGCACGGTGCCAAGTAGGCATTAGCCTAAAACTCTTTTTCCTCATTTTTCTTTGAAAAAATTTGGAATTTTGATTGCTTTCAGTTCTATTATCAGGCTTGTGTTATTGAATCTGATGTGTGTGGCTTGCTGCTTTGATGGTTTAAGATTGATTTGAGTGGAATTTCAAAATTTTGTTTAGTCTTTTTTATTGTCGATCCGCTTTTTGCTTTTTGGTTGTGCTTAAAGAAGGATCTCTTGTTTTCTGAAAGTTAGGGTGCTCATTGAACTCTCTTTTTGTTGCATATACTGAAAGAAGAGCACTATATTAGCTTCTAGATTTCATTTCTTACTTGCATAGTAAACTTCTTTTTCTTTCCTTCAAAAAAGAAAAGTTTTACTTGAGATTAGGACATCATATTTGAGCATTGGATTTGGGCTTTCTGATTGGTTTTACAAGCTTTTAGGACCTTTATGATCTTCCGTCTCTCATGCATATAGCACTATCTCAATCAAAATATAAAAAAATTGGTAGTTTTAAGTTAGATTTGCTTATGTTTTTGAGAAATTTGAAAAGTTAGAATGCTTTGGCATATAGGTGTGCTTGGTGTTGTTCTTTTAGGAAAAGAGATTCTCACCCTTCTCATTTGCTTTCGAAAAGAAGAATTTGGTTTGTAAAAGTGTCTGCTTGTCTTTGATTTGATGTTCATGACTATTGGTTGGAATGATTTTTGGTTTTGAAACAAAAAGAAAAACACTCTCTTCCCTCCCGTAAGTAGGCATATTGAACGGTAAAGTGAACATTTGCACAAGCATATTGCATGGTTTTACTTTTCTGTCAAAACATCATGCATTCACCTAACCGTACAAGTTAAAATTAATGGTAGTTATAGGTTAAAATTTATGTAGTAACTTGAGTGATAGGTTAGAGACGTGTTCGGGCATCATAAAACATAGGAGCTGTTGTTATTTGTCAGCATTACATTCTGGTACTTGTGTGGTTCTTCCACACACCGTCGGTATATCGAATGGCCTTTCACGTACCCTTGAGGTATATAGAAAGGTACTTCACATACTCGATTGTATATCGGAAGGCCCCTTGTGTACGGCTATGCATTAGACAACACTACTACTGATTCGAGCTCCCACGTACCTTGAGTATATCGGGAGACCCCACTAGGGTACCTGTTCTATCTGAGAAAAGCCCTTTGGTCATCTTGTTTGGATCCATACACTGAAAACAACATTCGGGGAGATTACTATGCACGTACCCTCGAGGTATATCGCAAGTGGCGCCTTCTTGACAATCCTAGTGAGAGACCTGACTTTTGAACTCCTCATGTCATTTTAAGTCTACTTGTTTTGATCTATAGTTTGAGTAGGGAAGTCTTTTGGTGTGTTTTTTCTAGATTTTCAGACCCTAGGTTAGATAGGAACTGTACAAACTAGCTGATTTAAGACAGTCTAGGAGAGTACGGGGCTCGCCACTTGATTTTATTCTTGTTTCAGGAGAAAATCCAATGAAGGCTATTGACCAAGGAGCTGCTACCACCTCCCAGGTGGGAGATAATGTGATGGTGGAAAGTGGAGTACCATATTCTTCACACTTGCCTCCCTTTATCCAATAGCCTTCCTCGAAATATTCATCATTCCATTTTCCCTTAGAAGGTCATGTTGATGATACCTGTTCGTACTTTGGTCCTAATGCTCCTTTTTGGGAGACACCTATCAGATAGGCCACTACCTCATTTGTCACTCGTGTAAGTTCTCCTGAGAGTGAAGAAGAACGCAAGCAATACCGTGCTACTATTCTCCATGCACAGGAGGTAGAAGAGAAGATTGATAACCTATTAGGCTCTACACCAGTACGTTCCACATCTCTTCCTGTGGGATATCATTCATCAGATGATTCTATGAGACCCATTGAACTGATTATAGATCGTCCATTAATAACCCACAGCCTAGGTCAAATTTCCACCCTTCTCACCTCTTATGTTATGTCTGTTCCAAATCCTCCCAGGTCTTTTGCATCTGGGGCCCAACCTTCAATTCCTATTTCGTCAGTATCTTTGAATGCCGAGGGGAAACCCCAAGCACGACCTACGTTATCTGATACCGTAGTTGTACCTAGTCAAGAGTAGACCTCTAAAATAGAAACATCTACAGTTTTTGTCGCTCCCACCCACACTAATGTGGTAAATTCCCAATCTAGTTCAGGTCAGCACTTGGAGGCACAACCTGTTACCATTCAGTCTTCTAGTGGTTATGGTTATCAAATACCTGTAGGTAATCATCCATATAATCCTACTATAATTCCATACCCTAGTAACACTTTTACACCATAGGGGAAACCCAACTGGTCTTACATGCCAGCCATGGGAGGGATACCTATACATACTGTAGGAGGTGCGGGAGGACCACCTTATGGAGGTCCTCCCCCTGGGGGACCTCATGGTCCTGAAGGACCTGGAAATTTTCCTCCTCGTGGTCCTAGAGGTCCTAGTGGTCCTGGGGGACCTGGTGGATTTCCTCCTTATGGCTCTCAAGGGTCTGGTGTCCCTCCACCTAGTGGTTCTAGTGGCTCTGGAGGTTTTCCACCTCATGGAGGCTCCAGAGGGTCTGGTGGTCTACCTCCTAGTGGTCCTGGTGGTTGTGGTGATCCTGGTGGTCCTAGTGGTCCCAGTGGCTCTGGCGGTCCTCCTCTTGGAGACCTTGGTGGTCCTAGTGGCCCTAATTCTAGAAATCAACCCCCCATGGGCGGATCTTCCAGTGGTTCTTCCTCACAGCAACCTGTTTATCAATCTACCTATGGCCCTACTGGTAATTATATGCCATATCAATATTACCAGTATGTGGAACCCAATAGACAGTTACCTTTCCTAGCAACTTTGGACTTGCCTGATTTGTCCAAGTTGATTAATGATCCCATTCGACACAATCCCTCATGGACTCCCATTCCGGTAAAGTTACCATCGAATATTCCAAAATTCGATGGCAAGCAGGGTGAAGATCTACGGAACCATGTTATGACTTTTCATTTGTGATTTTCCTCGAACTCCCTCATGGATGATTCCATTCGGTTACAACTCTTTCAGCAAACTTTGATTGGTACGGCTGCGAAGTCGTACATTAAACTCCCATAACATTCATTTGTGGATTTTGGCTCGTTGGCAACCATATTTCTTACGCACTTTCAGCTCCCTATTCATTATGAAATGGGCACTGATATTTTAACTTCTCTGTGACGGAACACCTCCACCCACATTTCTGATCATATTCATGAGTGGAGAAGGTAGAGAAGGACTATTAAGGCCCCTATTTTGGATCAATTGTTAGCTGATTGGTTCCTATTCTGGATCAGTTGTTAGCTGATTGGTTCACTAAGTCCTTGTTTCCTCCTATTGCTCAAGATGTGGCCATGGGCAGTGTCGTTACCGAAGAGGAGGCTATTAGTCGGGCTCAGTACCTAGACTTGTTCTATTCCCAATCTGGGACTCTTTATGACCTGATTCCTCAAGCTCCTCGCCCCCAGCACTGACCCTGCCAAGCCACCAGTAGAATTACCTGTTGATGGGATTGTTGGTTCAATCCAATCCCCATCCGTAGCAAAGCCTGTCAAGCAAACCCAAACTACTACTTCTTCGACTCCCAAGGTTTCTGTTGAGGTCAATTCTATTCAAAGTACTCAAACCTTGGGTAATAAAAGGAAAGGTAAAAATCGAAATAAAAAACCTAGAAACCAACAGAAGACCCCACGATCAGCTAATAATGATAATGAAAAAGGGACAAGGAAGGCTAAATATCCTTATCTGTTATGCGGTGGTGACCACTTTTCAAAGGAGTGTCCCCGTCGGGACGAAATCTCCCAGTTTCTAAAGTCCAATCCCACATCTGCAGTACTTACGGATCCCTTTCCCTCTCAACAACAACTGGTAGACCACATGTCTAACCAGGGTGACTCTAGTTCATCGGAGGAAATTCATATGATGTCCTCAAATACCATCCATCTACAAACTCGAAGCCAAAATTATGATAAACCCGTAGATAAGAAAGAAGATCAATCTTCTTCAGGGAACGCTCCCTCTACTAGTTCTCCAAAATCCTCGTCTACTGTTCCTTTGTCTATTGAGAATCCTACTCTCGACATGATTTTGTGCCCACCAAAGAGTACTCTTTGGAAGGCTATCTTTGATCCCAATGCCTCAGCTGCTCAATTTTATGATGTAGTTTAAGATCTCGCTTAGGCACCTTGTGCAATGTCTACCCTAGAAGTACTCCAAAGTTGCCCCACACAGCGTAAGAACTTGTTGATAGCTTTAGGAGCTGTAGACCTAGATAACACTAACTAGATCTATTTCAATGTTGAGAAATATAAACCTATATTACCACATAAACTTGCTTTTTAGATCATTACAAAAGTAGTGGGAAAGAAAGTCTTTCGAATGGTACTAGGTGAAGGAGCTTCGACCTCAGTGTTATCTCTGACTTGTTGGAAATCTCTTGGCTCTCTCGAGCTTGTTACATCATCGATGACCCTTAAATCCTTTGATGGACGGGGTTTCCAACCCCATGGTCTCATATCATCCCTCATGGTCGAGCTGGGGGGAAAAACCGTTTCCATCTGACTAGAAGTGGTAGATGCCCCTTTGGATTATAACCTCCTTTTAGGAAGGAATTGGTTCTATACCATGAATGTTGTTGTTTCAATAGTATTTCGAACGGTCCAATTATCGCATCTTGGGAGAATTGTTACCATTGACCAGCTTGATTTCTGTATGCCGGATGCTACTACCTCCACGGCTAATAAGATCCCCATGTTAGGTCAGTCCCCTCATCCTTACCATTTGATTGGGGTAGGTATGTTGAAGGATTCATCCCTTATGGGGATTTTTTCGTCTACTCCTCCTAGCACGGATACCACGACAGTACATATGATCACCTCATTTGATTTTGAGCCTAAGGGCCAAAATTTTGTTGAGTATACCTCGTTGAGCCTGCATGAAGCTATGTATGACACCATTCAAACTTGTTTCGATGATCACAATGATGACCTTCATTTAGTGGCTTCGAATCCTTACCATTTACCATACTAGTTAGAACCTTCTCTTCTGATTCTAGATTATCTCTCCGATACTTTTCCTTCCGACGAGTCCATTATAGAGATCATGAATACGGATGAGCCCATTTGGGAGGATCACCATCATAGATCCATGTTCCTCTCTAATACCAGTTCGGGCAGCCATGATTTTGCATCCTTGTTTCCTACTAATATTGTCAACGTTCCACAAAGTCCTATATTGTTGCAAGACACATATTCTAAAGGAAACCTTTGCAACATTACTCAGATGAACCCAATTGACATATCAGCCAAGCCTGATGTTATTGAGCATGTTCATGTTGGGTAGAACTGCTCCACAAATGAATCTGAAGCATATAAGGAAATTTTTAAGGAATTTCATGACATTTTTGCCTGGTCTTATGAAGAGATGCCAAGGATTGACCCTTCCATTGTGGTCCATGAGATTAAAACTTATCCCACGGATAAACCTGTTAGGTAGAAACTTAGGCAAGTCCATCCTAGGAAGGTCGCAACTATTAAAGATAAGATTGAGAAACTTCTAAAAGCTAGTTTTATTTATCCTATACCTCTGACGAAATGGGTATCGAACATTGTCCTTGTCAATAAAAAGCAGGGCACCATTAGAGTCTGCATTGAATTTAGGGATTTAAATAAAGCTTGTCCCAAGGACAACTTTCCTACCTCGCATATCGATCAGATTATCAACAACTGTGCTAGAAGTGTCATCTTTTCATTCATGGATGGCTTCTTCGGCTACAATCATATTGATATAATGCCCTTCGATCAGCATAAGATGACATTCATTTTCCCATGGGGAACCTTTGCATATAAGAAGTTACCTTTCAGCTTGAAAAATGCTAGAGCCACATTCCAGCATGCGATGTCCTATGCATTTCACGACATTAAACATATTGTTGAACCATACCTTGACGACCTCCCTGCTCATTCACAGCAACGGGAGGACCATCCTGGTCATCTTAGAGACATATTCCTAAGATGCCATCATTATAATATACGACTCAATCCGCATAAATGTGTTTTTTGCGTTGAGATAGGATGTCTCCTTGGATTTTTGGTATCTAAAGATGGCATCTGGATCGATCCTTTGAAGATTGTCACTATCATTGATCTACCAGCCCCAACCAACATCCTTGAACTCCAAAGTTTGCAGGGAAAGGAAAACTTTCTCCGCCGTTTTGTGTGCAATTTCGCTGAGAAAATGCATGGCTATATGCATCTCCTCAAGAAGAACACTCCATTCTTCTGGAATGAATAGGCCCAACACACCTTTGATAATCATAAGCACGCTCTGACTCATTCACCCATGATACACCCCCCGGATTATTCAAAGGACTTTCTCTTTTATATTGCTGCCTCCACTACTACCATCACTATGGTTTTAGTGCAGGACAATATCCATAGTCAAGAGCATGTGATTTATTATGCCAGTAAGAATCTTATTGATTTCGAAACCCATTATTCACATGTGGAGAAGCTAGCTTTGGCCACGATCATTGCTGTGCAAAAATTTCATCACTACATTCTGACTCATCAAGTACTCAGGGGAAAGTACTCTTGTTGGATCGTCATCCTTCAAGAGTTCGATCTTGATTTTTCCAAGGCTACATCAAAGAAATCCTTGGATTTTTCCAAGCTTATGTGTGACCTTCCCTGTGCTACCATGGAATCTGAGCCCAGCGATTCATTTCCAAATGAATTCCTATTTCTAATTAGCACTACTGATCCTTGGTATGGAGATTTGCTGATTTATCTCCAGAACCAATGTTTCCAGCTGCATCTATCTCACGATGATTGTCGTCGCATCCATCACCATGCAAAGTACTACCTTATCTTGAATGATACCTTGTATAGACGTGGGATTGACTCTGTTCTCTGGCAATGCCTCACTAATGAGGAGGCTGAACATGTGCTGAATGATTGACACTCTGGAGCATGTGGCAGTCATTTATCTAGGATGGCTACAGCCCAGAATATCCTTTGCACTGGCTATTTATGGCCTTCTGTCTTCAAATACTGTCATGAGGCTATTAAGAAATGCCCACCTTGCCAACTTTTTTATCCCAAAAAGAACACCCATCCTGCTCCGCTTCACCCCGTCATTTCCGTTGGCCCTTTTGCCAAATGGGGGATTGAATTCATGCATTGTAATCCTACATCATTCAGGGGTCATGGTTACATCATCGTAGCCATGGATTATTTCACAAAATGGGCTAAAGCCATGCCTACATATGCAGAAGATGGTAAGACTGCCACTCTCTTCTTGTTCAATCATATCATATCTAGATTTGGAGTTCCATAGTCCATCGTCACTGATCATGGATCTCATTTCCGTAATCAAATGATGGAGGAATTGAGTGCCAAGCTAGGTTTTCGCCATGAAAAATCTACACCATATTATCTGCAAGCTAATGGTTAGGTAGAGGCCATTAACAAGGTTTTGAGAACTATGCTTCGTCGGATGGTTGGAGATCGTAAATCCAATTGGCATCTCGTTATTTTTTTCACTCTTTGGGCTTATCGGACTTCCGTGAAAACAACTACTGGTTTCACACCATTCCAGCTTGTCTATGGACTTGAAGTTGTCTTACCAATTCAATGTCAGATTCCATCTTTACAAGTTTCCATCGAACTTCTCCCAGACACTTCCGCAGAGGAAGAAAGATTTTTGTACTTAAATAACCTTGATGAGACTCGTAGAGATGCTACCTTGGCTAATGAGGCACATAAGAAACACGTCAAGGTGCAATACGATAAATCCGTCTAGCCTCGTGTTTTCAATGAGGGTTACCTAGTTTTGACTTCTGACTAGAGATATGAAAAGCTAGGGAAGGGTAAGTTCGAGTCCATGTGGTAAGGACCCTTCATTATTTCCAAGGTGTTAGAGAAAGGAGCCTATGAGTTAGTTGATTATGATGGAATCCCTTTGGGGCAACCTCGCAATGGGTTGTATTTGAAAAGGTACTCTACCTAGCTTTTCTTGGATGCTATCTTGTATATATGTATATTGATTAACTTTCAGTGTTCTTTCAGTATTTTCAAGATTGTTTTGATTTTCAGTGTCTGCATCTATTTATACCATGTTTTGGTCATGTAGATGGCTTTCTATGGCTTTGTTGATGGTGCTTTCCGCCACACCTTAAATCTAGCCTAGGCTGCTTGGGTTCTCTATTGTCCAGCTAAAGATTTGTTTAGTTCAGGAGCAGTTTGCTTAGCTCCCGCTACTAATAACGTCGCCGAGTATGAAGCAGTCATCAATCTTCTGACTGAAGCTACCTCCTAGGATCTCCGTGATCTAGTATTTTTGATGGACTCTCAGCTCGTGGTTTGTCATTTAAACCATTTTTATAACATTAGGAACCCGGTGCTCCTTTGCCTCTTTTGGAGGGTACGTTTGTTAGAAAGGTCATTTGGAACCATTACCTATAGGCATATCCCTAGGGAACATAATGTAGTTGCTAATTCATTGGCTAATTACATCCTGGATTGGCATATTTCCCATTCATGATGTTAAATCAAACATGGTACATTGTAAATAAACATTTAAAGACACATAGAACTCATAGAAAATGCATTTATCCATTTGAGACATATAAACACAGTGTAAAAGTTTGTATATATATATATACGAAAAAGTTTTACAAAAATAGGTCCCGAGACCTCATCTGAAGCACATTGCCTTTCAGGAAAATTCATCATACAAAAAATTCTTGAACGTATCAGCTTTCAGTATACATGTCTCATCCACTAATGGTGCTCGTGATAGCACATCACTACTCGAGCCACCCTGCGTAGTAGCCTACTGAATCGGCCTGGTACTCCTACTGTAGATCTCTGCTATCTAGTCAGGAGGTCATCTATATCAGCATCCGGGATATCCAGAGTCAACCTCTCCAGGTTCTCCTCCAGCTCCCTGGTGATATCATCACCTTGTGGCACGAAGTGAGCTCTAGCTCACCTATCTAATGGAGATGCTCCTCCAAGCCTCGCTGCTCCAACATCTGCATGAAGACAAACATGTCTCGTCACTTATCATAAAAAAACATAAAAACATTTTCCATTGTTAGGGTTTCTTGCTTCTTACCAATGTCACCCCACTGTCGTCTAGGTGGGAGTGGTAGCTCAGGATCACCTGTAAAATCTATTCCCACATAGGCATAGTCCTTGACCATGAGCATTTGATCCCACAGCCATCTAAAGAATGGATCACCAAACTTCACTCTGCCCCTACCCGCTCCTGTGCCAGCCATGACCTAGACCCACCTCATCATACGGGGTTCCCATGCTCTTAGACTCCAAAAAGTCACCTGGGTCCTCATCTGTGGGACCCGCTCAAAGAAGAAGAAAGCTAAGATGGAACCAAAGCCGAATTGCTTCAGCTCGCCCTGCCGACATTTAGTCAGTTGATCCTTGAAGATTGGAAGCAATGCTTCTGCCCAGTTCAACATCGTAGGTGCCATAGCCTCTAGGGCGTACAACATGTGTGCCTTGGAAGGCTGATGAACACCCTGGCTCCCTACCAACCTCTGCATGGTGAACAAAACAATCTGTAGAACCATGTCTGTCATTTCCCTAATGGGGATTTTCTTCCGTGATGTGCCTATCCCAGTACACAGTGCTGATCTATGAGCTCTCTGGTAGCAATGTCCCCACCATGGGAACCTATCAGTGAGATGGGGGCACCTCGTCTCGATAGGCCAGTCAGGAAGTAGATATCTTCTACCTCCACTGTAAGTATTTGTGCCCCCACCTCAAAATACTGCTATTCTGGATTCCACATTCTTAGTATGTGTTCCAGTAATCTCTCGTGGGACACCATGCTTGGTGTCTAGAAGAACTTTAAGAGCCCATAGTCCCGAAGTGCGGCAATGCAAACTGGATTCCTTTCAGCAGCAGCATCCTCATCATCATGTGTTCTTTCCTTCCATATCACCATATTTTGGTTACCTAGACCTACCAAAAAAAACAATGATATGCATTAATATCATCCTTGAATCATTGCAAATCAAAATAAAAAAGAAATCTTTCCCATATCATTTGTTTATCTTCTCCATGGCCGCCACCGCCTATCCACCGTATTCTTGGTGCGGTTCTCGGGTGGTACCACCTGTCCCGTAAGGGGTAGCCGCGATGCCCGCATATTGGATTTTAGGGCTTGCCAAATAGGCCCAAAACCCCACCAAATCCCAAAATAGAATCTATGAAATGAAAGATAAGAGTTTTAGTTGTTACCTGCAACTAACGTGACTGAAAACGGACGGTGGGAACTCCTGGTATCAGTTGTGGAAGATCTAGCTAGAAAATGCTCCAAGTGCTCTCTGTTGGAGGTAAATAGTGAAATGTTTGATTTTTTACTATTTACTTGCCTTATATAGACATTTTTTTTTGGTCTGACTTACTATAGTTTTGATATTACATCATGTTCTGGTCAAAATCTATTTGTCGTAATCCCTTAATGTTGATTTTGAATGCATTTAACACTTGCGTATGAGTTGTCTGCAGGTTGAATTTAGTAAGAAGCTTTGGAAAGTTTGTTTATGGATTTTTTGTACTTTCACAAAACGAAAAAGGTCATCGAGCGTTTATTACAACACTTTATCATGCTTGTAAAAATATAGTATCAATGTTCCGAGTCCAGTTCAAGTTTCTTTCTAGGCTCGTAAAATATGACATTGTGTAAAGAAGCGTCATGGAGTTCTCTTTTCACCTCTTTTTCAGGCTCCTTAAATACAAAAAATTCGTCGAGTCCATTTCTGATTCTTTCCAGGCTCGTAAAACATTACATTGTGTAAGGAAACCTCATGGAGTTCTCTTTAAACCCTTTTCAGGCTCCCTAAATACAAAAATATTGTCGAGCGATCTTGTCTTCTTCACACTCGTTAAAGTATTTGAAGAGTCGTTCATCCGATGGTAGGTTATCTCTTTCTCGGTTCGGATAAGACTATTTACGAGAAAGGAACACTCCAGCCAATCATGACTAGAAGAGTTCTCTAAGGTATGATTTTATACTTTTTCGGGCCTTAAAGACTAAATCATACAAAAAAGGACCCTTTGGAGTCTTCTTTTGTGTTTGTTCAGACTCTTTAAACATGAACGATACCGAGCTTTCTTTCAGTGGACTCGTTAAATTAAACATTGAGAGACCCATTTTGGGAACAAACCCCTCCTCTCTCAGGTTGGTAAAACATATGAGACTGGACTTATCTTCTGACAAGATATATCGAGTGTTTGTTACCCTCTTTGAACTTGTAAAACTGAAAAGAGGCACTCATCAACCATGATGGGGGAAATGGGAAGGGAATCATTTTGCAAATAATGGTAGTTGTTTGTCGTTACCTTTGAACATGGAACTTGTCTGCATAATCATGTCAATCAATTGGGTATTCAATTGATCTCTGTGATGATCCACTTTCACGAGTCATGTCAATCCTTTGAGTCTTTCAAAAGAATGCATTGTCCACTATCGCATTGTGTATTTGTCCTGTCTAATCATGCTGCCAAGTCATTTTGTTGTGCCACCAGATGTTCAAAGGGGATCTGAAGAATTTTTACCTCTGCAGTCCACACAGTCTTTGTGTCAGTATCTTTGAGTCAGTCATATGGTTACTATATTCACATCATTCCAGAACTATGTTCCGAGTTTCGTATCGTTGATGTGGGACTCATGATGGCCCTCCTTCGACGAGACTATTCCTGTCAACATTAGCTCATCATCTGGGAAATAGTCTTAGAAACAATGTTTAGTACCTTGAGATCTGTATGCCTTAATGACAAATTATCTTGCTCTTGACATAGGTTCACATAATTGACCTTTGATCAATATAATTGACTAGGTTTTCGACATCAGGACATCTATTCGCACTTAGTGGATTGTACTAGAGTACCTTGGGAATCATTGACATTAATGGTGATCTCCCTCACACTTTTTAACGGTTCACATAATTGGCCGAAAATCAAGTGGTTTCTACCATGTTCGACTTCAGATCATTGTAATCACATGGATAGAATCGTACTTTGTGGAAGACGACACGAAGACCCTGGGCATTTGTTTAAAAGCGCTCATTACTTTTTCCCTAGGTTGTGATGGAGTTTTGTTTATCTAGCATGGATCCACATTTGTATGGTCGTGGCTATGCTCAAATTTGTGTCTATATGACATAGATCTACTTTGTATGTCTGGTATCTATGTCCAAGTTTGAGTCCTCTATCACATGGATCTACGTTGTATTCTAGTAGCCATGCTTGTTTATTCCACTCATAGTGTTATAGCTCAAAATGACACATATTTTCCTATGACAACTTTCCTATGTTTTCATCACATGTCGACACTTCCATGATGACACTTCATGAAAAGTCACTGAAAGTCACTAAAAAAGTACCTAACTTGGAGGACCCATATCTTGAGTTGTGTAAATCCAGTTTACCTCATCTGTACACCGTTGGAAAGATATTTCTGTTAGCTAAAACTTTGTAGAAGACACCAAAGTCTGAGAATGCCTAGAAATACCCAAAAAGTGAGTTTTTTGTGTGTACATGACTTTCCATAAGGAAAACCCGTGTACATACGCGAGTTGATATATATAATAGTCACGTACGCCTTAAATACATGAATTTCTACATTGCAACCCGCGTGTACTCCTCATGTACATGACTGTTGTTTCTACAACCCACGTGTAATCCTCGTGTACATGACTGTTGTTTCTGCAACCCGCATACGCCTCTTAAAAATGTCAAAAAGATATGAATTTTGAAATTTGGGTAGTTAGGGTAGTTTGGGTAGTTATGCAATTGACTCCTTCAGTTGTAACTACTTTGTCTTCACCCCTAACTCTTCCTTAAGAACATAAATAGAGGTAGGGAGGTCCATGAGAGGAGACTTGGATCTTTGCATTGTTATGCTGGAGGAATTGGAGCTCTCTTTGCCCACACATTTTCCTTAGAAGCATTCTCCTTGTGTTGTAGAGCTTGGAGGCTGAGTTCCTTGGAGAAGAGAAGCAGCAAAACCAGATCAAGGTTTTGTGAGGTGCCAAAATTTAAGAGAAGGTATACTTGTACTTGTTTTCAATATTAATAAATGTGTGATGTCCTTCTTCTTCCCAAATAATTGTTCAATGTGTGATTGAATCTCTATTTATGATCATATTATGATGTTAATCAAATTATTATTTCATATTTCATTGATTATCATTTCTTTATATGTGGTCATAATGGTTTGAGGAAGGTATAATTCGTTTTGCAGGTCTCTTGGACCAAGAGGAGCAAGAAGAGGATTGAAGGGCTGCTTGGATCAACCTTCATTTGGCTAAGGTATGAACCATTCCAATATTTGAATCTTGCTTATATATGCTTGCTGAACATCATACATCCACCTTTCAACCCCAGTATGTTGATGGCCTCTTAAACCCTAGCCATAGGATACTATCCTTTACAATAAAACTGGCTACTCCACTGGGGAGAGCCTTGTCTGTTTGGGGTTTCTTTGTCTTTCTTTCAGTCTTTTGCATTGTTTCAAGTCCATCTTACCACTTAGAAATTCTTTATAATTCTGATAGCATACTTCCCCTGCCTTCCTAAGGAATTTTTTGACCTTTTTTGGGATTTTTTCCACCCATACGCGAGTTGCAGACTGGACAATCGCATGTCTTGTTTGGTACATGCGACTTTCTATACTATCAACCTGCATATGATACATGAATTGTCAGTGATACAACCCACGTGTGCTTGTACACGTGACTTTCTGTATTGTCAACCCACGTATGACATGTGACCTGTCAGTAGTACAACCCGCGTGTGCCCCTAAAACAGTGTTTTTCCTCATTTTTGTGGTTCTTTCTACTATTGTGGGCTGTTTGGTAGGTCTTTTGGTGTCCTCTGTAGGTGCATGACTCCAGGGAGTTAGTGTCATCCCTTTTGGTTGTTCTTTATCTATGTGGTAAGCCTTTTTTATAGCATTAGGGTTTTCTCTTTGCTCTTTTCTCCCACCCCCTTTACTTGGCATGATTTTTAGCTTATGTTTCTGGTCAACCTCTGTTAGTGATCTTTGTCTGAGTTCAAAAGCTTGTTGGTGTTTATTTCCTTCTTCTTTTGTTGGTTAACTTCACCATGCCAAAGTAGTTGACTTGTCTCTTATGCAAGCCTTCCTTCCAGGTAGGGTTTATACTGACTTTAGGGCATTCTAGAGTCTGTTTTGTGGTTGTATAGCAAATTTTATTTTGCTTTGTTATTGTTATCTACATACTTTTGTCTATAGGTAGTTTTCTTTTTCATTTATAAAAGAAAAATAAAAAGAACATATACTTGTTTTTGCTGCTTTTCCCCCCACCTCCTTTGGCTTGACCTTGTTGGACAAGGTACTGAGAAACCTCTATTTGTAGGTTTAGATTGATACTTAGGACTTCTTGACCTTTTTTTATGTCAGTCTTATCGTTCAGTCTCTTCATTCCAAATTTGTTGGCTTGTTTACCTTTGTGAGCCTTCCTTTCAAGAGAGGTTGATATCCAACTTTAGGGAAACCTAGGGTTTGTTTGTGGGGTGTAGAGTAGTTGTCTATTTTCTTTTCTTACAGTACTTACTTGCATTAGTTGATTGGTTGTTTTTTCTTTTGCATTTATAAAAGAAAAAGAAAAAACACATGTTTGCTTTATATGCATGTAGATTAGGTTTTTAGTCTAGATTGCATGGCATACCATTGTTTTTGAAAAAAATAAAAGAATTTGTTCTTTTGTGGCTTTCAAGTTTCTATTTGAAAAAGAAGAAGATAATAGTTTTTGCTTTTTGCATTTCAGTTCTCTTTGTGTAGTCATTTTGTTCCAACTTTGAGTCAAAACACCACATAAGTTTCATTCCATTTACTCTCTGACTAAAAACAACCCTTAAAATAAACGATATAATTTAAAAATTATTAGTAAGTTTTATTTTATAGGGTCATACACCAACTAGCTCATGCTAGACTTGTGGATTAGGGAGTTTCAACTCTCCACAAGTGCTAAAATTTCAGACGTAGTTGGCCAATCACTAGGTAAACCCTTTTCTACGTTGATTGTATCTAGGAAGCTCCTCTCAAACGAGAGTTAAGCACAAGGCTGCGTGGAGACTTGGGCTGAGGAGATAACCCTCTGGTTCCTTGTCAAAGCATAGACCAAGGTTTTTGCGCATCTAGGGATTTTGTCTTAGATAGGTTTTTGGGATTTGCTACCCTGCCCATGCATACGAACCAGGCTAATGACTATCCTGCCAGACTCTCAATATAGTTAAGGTAGCCTTTAGTCTCTTTGACATCTAGGGTTCATACACAGGTACACCGGAAGGCTATTTCTGGTTGACCTTGGACGAGCTTGGAAGGTAACCCCGGTAGAAGGTGTGGGAGGGCAGTGGGTGATTCCTCCACTTGTGCCTAATAACATCTATAGGGACGCCAATTAACTATCTATCAGCTTTCTTTTGGAAAGCGTATCTTATACCTATTTTTCTGTTTGGCTTTAGGAATTTTTAGTGAGTGCTATGTGGTTTGTCTGTACTTAGTCTTCCTTCAGGTGTGTGCTTGGTACTTTTGGTTTCTTGTTGACCTCAGACTTTGTCTCCTTGTTTGAAACTATGTCTAACACCCCATTGAACACCAACCAAGAGATCCCCATGCTAGGAACTCCTTGTACTATTCCTCTCATGGGGAATGTTGGTGTTCCCTTGATGGCCACCTTGAATCTACCTGGGTTCACTCTAGGGCTACTGGTGTGGTTTTTTTCCACTCCAACTGTCCTGAATGCTCCTGATTCTTCTCAAGTAAGATCCTTATATCAAGGGCATCAAAACACTACTTCCCCTTCACCTGTAGTTGATTCTCCTCCTCCTTCTACCTCATGCGGTGAAAGTACTGATACTAGTAACCGACAGTCTAAAAGGAGTAAAATAAGGAGGAATAGGAAGAAGGCACATAAGAAAGGGGGCACTCATTCAACCTTTGCAAGTCAAGTTGAACCTCACCACCCAGCCTCTGCAGTTCATGTTGGGGGCACCTATACAACCTCTGTAGGTCATGTTGGATCTAAGCACTCAACCTCTGTAAGTCAAGTTGATCTTCACCATCCAGCCTCTGTTGGTCATGCTGGTGGGATCCTTCCAACCTTTCCAGGTCATGTCGGATCTAGTCACTTAGCCTCTGTATTTCATGCTGAGGGAACCCTTTCAACCTCTAATGTTCAAGTTGAACCTCCCCATCCAACCTTTGCAAGTCATGTTGGATCCATCCACCTAACCTCTGAAGTTCATACTGGGGGAACAAACTCAACTACTGTAAAGCATGTTGATCCTAACCATTCAGCCTCTGTTGTTCATGCTAGTGGTGCTTGTCCAACCTCTGCAAGTCATGTTGGACCTAGTCTCTCAGCCTCTACAAGTCATGCTGGGGGAAGTCTCCTAGCCTCTGCAAGTCATGCTGGGGGTAGTCTCTTAGCCTTTGTGGTTCATGGACCCAAATACCCGGCCTCTGGTGTTCATGCTGGGGGCAAACTCTCATCCTCTGCAGGTCATGTTGAGAGAAAACAGTCAGCCACTGCTAGTCATGTTGACACCATTGAGAAAACTGGTCGTTCGAAGTGCAAACTTAAGTTCCCTTGTAAGCTATGTGAGGGAGATCATCTTACTCACCAGTGCCTTGCTATCGTAGAGGTGTGAAGAGTGTGGTCCGAGACTCAAGAATTTCCTTCTCATGAACAACCTATAGTTTCTCGACAACCTATTCAACCTTTGGTTGAACAAGTGGTTGAACCAATATCAGATTTGGTCGATCCCAATCTTCTTTCGGAGAGTGATCCTGATGTGATTGAACCAATGTCATCTTTGGTCAATCCCACTCTCGCTTCAAAGAGTGACTTTCACAAAGAGATTGAATTGATTCCATTGTCGATCAATCCCACTCTTCCTTTGGAGAGTGAAGTGTCTGTTAGTCACATTTTATTCACTGCTAGTTCAGAACTTACTAGACAAGGGGGCACTGAACTTGCTTTAGATCAATCCCCACCAAGCTCTCGGATTGCTTCCTTTGATTGGGATAGCCTAGTTGAGCCGCACCTTCCTTCTAATGCACCTTTCCAGATAAAGGTCAAAGTTGAATCATACACAATTGATCATTGTATTATTGATGAAGGAGCCTTAGTTAGTATCTTGTATGATCGTGCTTGGCGAGGCATGGGATCTCCCAGCCTTGTGTCGACATCTAGTCAATTACTGGCGTTTGATAGAAGAACTAGTATAGCCTTGGGAATTCTTGCTCAAACACCTATTACTTTGGGTGGGAAGACCGTCTTAGTTGACTTCATGGTGATAGAATACCCCTTGGAATTCAATGTGCTCCCTCGACGTGATTATGTCTATGCCATGCAAGCTGTGGCATCATCATTCTTTCGTGTGGTGTACTTTAATCATGGTGAAGAAATTGTCACTATCGATTAGTTGGATTTTCTTCATCCTTCTCCTGACCCAACTAGAGACCAGGTTTTTCCTTTATTGATTCCCAGTGTTTCTATAGACACTACCCTGCCACAGGTGAGCTATGTGGCCTCATGTCCTTTGCGTTCAATTGCTACTGAGAAACAACCTCTATTTTCATGCTTACCTTCTTGGGACTTGGTCCCAGCAGTTGACGTGGTGAGTCATCCTATACAGACTATGGAGCCTTCTCTCCAATTTGTCAATCCATTTGAAAGTTTAGACATGTGTCCTATCTTGGATGATCTGCTTCCTTTGGATGAAGTCTTCCTAGAGTCTTTGATGCAGTTTGACCTTCTTTTGGATATTGGTTCAGTTGTGACTAAGTCTAACCCTGATTTGCCTAGTAATCCTAACATTTCTTCTTATGTTGGTCTTGTTGAGTCTTTGGAATCTCCCTTCAAACAACAAGTTAGTGATCCTGATGGGCTTGATTTTTCTAATGAATTTTTCAATTCCCGTGATACTGAGTTTGTTCCTGCAGACTCTATCTCCCTTGTTGATTTTTTCTCTCCTTCTGAGGTTGATATTACTGATTATAAACCCTTGAGCCTTGGTTCTATAGAATCTTCTTCGGTCGATTCTGCCTTGACTTTCCCTTTTGTAGAAGATAGCAAAGTCACATGTGTTTCTACCAAAGTGACCTGCATCAGATCTTTTCTTCTGAATATGATCCTGATGTTGTCATTTCTTGGAGACATGATTTGTAGTTGGATTCACAACTATTTACTAGCCTCACCTTGTTTTTCAAGTCGTAATTTCATTTGCATGTGCCTTGCTCATGCTTATGAGCCTGATGCCGGCTTTCACGCTTTTAGCTTGTTGTATAAGCCCTCATCTTTGTTCTCATCGTCGCTAAGCCTTGTATCATTTTTCCTTTGCAACTTGACATCTTTTACCTTGAGGAGATGTTACCCGAGTGTCTTTATCCTACTCATCTTCCTTGCATTATGCATAGGTTTGTTCCTCACGCTTGGAACTAGTTTCGCTTGCCTATGCCACTCGTCTCCTCGCATTTAGAGCATTCTTTCTGCTCTCCTTCGAGCTCGTTAAAAACAGTAAGGAGGCCGCGAGTTGACTTTTCTGGACTTGTTAAAACTTCATGGGAAATATTTTGAGTTTATTTAGGCCCAAGTTTGACTCCTCAAAATAGACTTGACTGCCGAGTAAACTTGTCCATTCAGGCTCGTTAAGAATATGTGAATGGGCATCCACATTGGTGGTAGGTTATCACTTTCTCGGACCATGTGGAATAATACGAGAAAGGAACACTCTCTTTTCTTTGGAATTGAAAAGAGTATTCTTAGGCATAGGTTTATCACTTTTTCGGACCTGAGGGACTAAAATTATGGAAAAGGAACCCCCGGTATGAGCTTAGTTTTGTCTTTTTCGTTATCTAGACCTAAACATGAAAATGATTTCGAGTGTACTTTATGTGTTTGTCATGCTCGTTAAACCCTAAAGAACAAAGCATCGAGTTTACTTTTGTAATCCCCATTTATCGTAATCAAATGGATCTTTCCAAGTGATCTTGCCTTCCTTCGCACTCATAAAACTCAGGCTATATGCTGCTTTCGAAGGAGCGTTGGGTAGGTGGTAATTTAACCTTTTTTGGACCTTGCTGACTAAGTACAAAAAATGTGCACCTTTTCTTCTTCAAAAGTTAAGAGAGTTCTTCTTTGGTATGTTTTATACTTTTTCGGCCTGAGGAGACTAAATTGTATGAAAAAGCACCCACTTGGAGTCTTCTTTGGAGTTTTTAGACTCTCTAAACTATGAAAACACCATCAAGTATGTACTAGTTCGGTCTCATAAAATCCACAAATCAGTGCTTTATCAAGCATTCTTCTGTCTTTTCTTCAAGCTTGCCAAAAATGAAGATGGTCCCGAGTTTGCTTTCTTGGACTCGTTAAACCTTTACAAGAAAGAGGGGAAGGGAAGTTCATTCACATGTTTTTTACATCATGGAAGCAAGTCTTGTTTCCTTGAACAAAGCACCGGTTTTGAGTCTATCAACAGTTGGGTCCTAGTATTTTGACCTTATCTTGATATTGAGTTTCTTACTCCTCCTGTTGGTCTCTTTTCCAATTATATGGGGAATCTGTTAATGTCTCCTACATTGCAGATTTGTTTCGTTGGTCCTTTTGTGTCAAAATCTGCCTAAGTCACTTTTGTGACATGCTCACTATTCAAGGATTAAACCTTTGTTGGCCATTCTGCAATTGTCTTGACCTTTTGTGTCAGCCATTCCCTTGTATCAGTTCATTACATCATGTCTTCAGCGTTTCTTGTTGTGAAATTCAGTACCAATTCTAGATCCAATTAGTCTTTGACTTACCTCATGTTGGATGATGAAGGATGCCTTAATGCATTCCTTCCAATGGATCTCTTCCTATTGACTACAACACATCTTGATCTGGGAATGAGATTTAGAGTTTATGACAGTACCTTGGGGATTGTTGTCATCAGTGGTAATTTCCCTCGCTATTGGGTAGTGGGAATACCTTAATGTCTCCTACTCGATAGATTCTTCAAGTGTTCGACTTCAAGTCCTTGTATTCACACTTGTTAGAATGTACTAGGTACCTTGGGGACCATTTTCATTAATGGTGGTTTCCCTCGCATTTGTTAACGGTTCTCATTATTGAACGATGATCAAATGGTTTTCTCCATGTTCAACTTCAGCTCCTTTATTCACATGGTTAGGATTCATACCTTTTTGGGCGGTTTGTATTGAAGACCTTGGGCTGATAGTATCATTATATTTTTTTGTCATTGCCCGAGTTGCACAAGACCTTGTTACACTTTATATGAAATTTTGTTGAGACATAGGTCAACTTTGTATTTTTGTGGCTATTATCGATTGTCACGTATGGATCCACCTTGTTCATTTGTGGCCATGACTCCTTTAGATTTGATATGGTGTCTTTTTTCATATTGAACGACCATGATAGTTTCATCAGTTATACATATGTTGGATCCACCTATATATTTATGGCGATGTTTTGTATATGGATGTGTATATCCCAGAGATCAGTTTTTTGTGACATTTATCTCTCTTACAGGTACCTTTGTTCGAGCCTTTCGATCTTGGATTCTCTGCTCTCTCCATACTCAGCTGTTTCCTTTATAATGTATTTTTGCTATCATCTTCCCCTCTAACCTCATACAATAGGGGGCATCTGTTATAGCTCAAAATGACACATCTTTGCCTATGACAACTTTCCTATTTTTCGTTGCATGTCGACACTTCCATGACAACACTTAATGAAAAGTCACTAAAAGTCACTCAAAAACACCTAACTTGGAGGACCCATATCTTGAGTTTTGTAACTCTGTTTGACCTCATCTCTACACTGTTGGAAATATATTTCTGTTAGCTAAAACTTTCTAGAAGAAACTAAAGTCTAAAAATGCCCAGAAATACCCTAAAAATGATTTTTTTTTGTGTATACACGACTTTCCTTAAGGCAAACCCATGTACGTATGCAAGTTGCTATATATAATAGTCACGTATGCCTTAAATATGTGACTTTCTACATTGCAACCCATGTGTACTCCTTGTGTACGCAACTGTTGTTTCTGCAACCCGCATACACCTCTTAAAAATGTCAAAAAAATACGAATTTTGAAATTTGGGTAGTTTGGGTCGTTTCGGTAGGTATGCAACTGACACCTTTAGTTGTAACTACTTTTTCTTCACCCCTAACTCTTCCTTAAGCATATAAATAGAGGTAGGGAGGTCCATGAGAGGAGACTTGGATCTTTGCATTGTTATGCTGGAGGAATTGGAGCTCTCTTTGCCCACACCTTTTCCCTAGAAGCATTCTCCTTGTGTTACAGAGCTTGGAGGCTAAGTTCCTTGGAGAAGAGAAGCAGCAGAACCAGATCAAGGTTTTGTGAGGTGCCGAACTTGAAGAGAAGGTATACTTGTACTTGTTTTCAAGATTAATAAAGATGTGATGTCCTTCTTCTTCCCAAATAACTGTACAATGTGTGATTGAATCTCTGTTTATGATCATATTATGATGTTAATTAGATTATTATTTCATATTTATTTGATTATCATTTCTTTATATGTGGTCATAATGGTTTGAGGAAGGTATAATTTGTTTTGCAGGTTTCTTGGAGCAAGAGGAGCAAGAAGAGGATTGAAGGGATGCTTGGATCAACCTTCATTTGGCTAAGGTATGAACCATTCCAATCTCTGAATCTTGCTTATATATGCTTGTTGAACATCATACATCCACCTTTCAACCCTAGTATGTTGATGGCCTCTTAAACCCTAGCCATAGGATACTTTCCTTTACAACACATAGATCTGCCTTGTATTGGTCTGCAGCTATGAGTTTGGTTACTTGTGTCTATGAGTCAACATATTGATGTACTACAGATACCTACTTGACTGCATACTCTGATCGAGCTGACATTTTCATCTCCTGGTGACGACTTATTCTCAAAGCTCTCGTTTATCGTATCACTCTAAGACTCATGCTTTGGGGGGCATCCTGTTATACCAAAATCCTATCACCATCATGTGATAAGACATTTGACATACCTACTTGCCCTGAATCCCAGCCTCTGGAGTGGAAAATAAATGGTTTTTCATCAATCTGTCATACAAATTCCCAGCACCGCACATGCCCCTTTATCTAGGAGCGGTACCCCTGCTCACACCTCCTTTCATTGATTGTCCACAAGTGGTGCCACTGCCCCATTCCCTTGGTGCATAGGTGGTTATTACCAGAACCACTCTGTCATAGAAGGAGAAGTGCAGTACATTGGGTAAAAATGGAAAAGGAGAAGTTTCTCGAGGCTTCTAGATGATAAGCCTCATGTACTGCCTTATCCCTACTATTGTGGGTTGGTTGAGCTCGAGTTCCTTCATCCTAGGATCTTAGAGGCCACCTCACCAACTAATTTCTCAACCATCTCAATCCATTAAAGCCTTATAAATATAAGCTCATAGCCATGGTTGAAAGGAGAACATTGAAGGTATTGTTATGCTGTTGGATTGATTCCTGGCCCAAGATCATTTGGGGAGAGCATAGAGAGCTAGAGTCGGAGCTTTTGGGGATGAAGAGCTGGTTTCATGGAGATGCATGTCAACACTAAGGCTTGGTTGTAAACTTCTTCATATTTCTAATGCAAGTTGATTTTCTGTCCCATATATATTATTGATGTTTGATTTCAGATATATATTGCTAGATTCCTTAGTCACTAGCATAGATTAGTAGACCATATTCTAGTTGCTTTGATCTGTTTCGTGTTGATCTTGATTGCAGATACATAGGTGGACTATCAAAGCCTTGTACTCTAGATATCTACAGCATCTGGGGAGAGTTATCAGCCTCTGTGATCTATTTGTTCTGGATCTGAACCATTCAGACCAGTGGAACACCTTGCTGTCCGCAGGAGGTGAAATATTCCGGCTAACACGTGGAACTGGGATTTTGAGATTGCCACTTTCTTTTGGGGATCGATGAATAGCCTGTTAGCATGCTCATGACTTCTTCCTCAATGGTCATGGATGAAAGAGGGGATACCTGCTCACTATAAATCTCAATTGCGTCGGGGTCGTTCAGCATGTTGCACTCCCCAAACCTTACTATGCACCCAAGGACTCTGCACCTATACTCCATAACTCACCAGAATCCCACAACACAACTCGCACCTCTACGCCACAACTTGCACTCAATACTCGTCAACTATACTCAACTCAACACTCTTCTCACTTGACTAAACTTCTATGAACAATGCCTTCCTCCTGCGTCCCGTGCACTTTTTATAGCCACTTCCCAATTCAAAATCATCATTACCAAATCCATTGTGTCCATCATGACCAAATCTAGCATTAATGACACCAAATCCACCAGCAATCTCATTCTACTAACAGTTAGATCAGCCATTAATGCACATTGCTTCAACAAGCACCTCTAGCTAACTGTTTTACCTACCTGCATTTATTTCTGATTTAACCAAACCATAGCCCTGCGACTATCGTAGGTGGTCTCCCTTCTGTTGCTACTAACTCCTATCTTTGTGCGGCCACTTCCACTAGGATCGCCCTACTGCAATCTAACAAAATATTCTTTTTTTTTCTTCACAGTGCCTCAAGTAGTGCGCATCTCTGACCCCATCTTGTAGGGCTTTAAGTAACTCCCATTGATGAGAGTCAGTAGTACCGCACCATCGAATTGATATAAATGAACCGCACCCCTAGAAGTAATGGAATGAATAAGATACATGCATAACTAGTTCATTTTTAACTTACATGGATGCTTCATGAACGTTTTGTTGTATAACAGCACCAAATATCCTTCCGCAAACTATTTATTCTTAATGTGGCAATCATGCCACGCCTTCTGTCGATCCTTCGTAATGCGCTGGTGGAATCCTACAATAAAGCGGTCCTCTTCAAGCTAGATCAACTACATAATGCACTCTTCTAATGCTTCTGCATCATTCATGCCGATCGTTGTAGCGATGCGCAAACTAGGAACAATGTATTCCATGGGAATAACTCCCTCTTGTCCATATACTTGCTTAAACAGTTTCTATCCTATTAGCCATTTACAAGTGGTATGATAGGCCCATAACACTGCAAGAATTTTCAATTCCCAGTCACTGCAATTAGCATTACATACCTTTGTCAACGTTGTTTACAAAATTTTGTTGAATGCTTCAATAGTCCCATTCACCTGTGGATGGTATGGTGTCCTTTTCTTATGTTGAACTTGCAACTCCTCAGTTAGCGCTCTCACTATATGGTTGATAAAATGACTTCCCTGGTCACTCATCAGTATCCTGGGGCACCCAAACTGTTTCACAATACTCTCAAATATGAACTTCACTGCTATCACAATGGTACAATCCACAACTAAGGTTGCCTCTACCCACCTGGTCAGATTGTCAATTGCGGCAATGATGTATCATGCACCAGTCCTCTTCCCTGGTGGATTAATTGGACCCACCAAATCCATGACCCATTTATCAAAATGTTGTAGAGTTACATGTGGCACAAGCGACATCTCATCCCACCGCGATGGTTTACTGACACGCTGACAGATGTCACAACGCCACGCATAGTTTGCGGCATCATTATGCAACATAGGCCACCATAGCCCAGTGTACAACACCTTCTACGCAGTAGCCCTTCTTCCATAGTGACCTCCTGCGATACCTGCATGTGCTTCTTCTACAATGGGTCCCTGCTCATGTGGTAGGATACACCATCGCAAGATTTCATCTGGTCCAGCTTGTATAACTCCCCAACAATCGACTGGAAATCTAAATCCTTTACTACCAACTGCTTCTTCTAACTAGTTGACATGTCCTCTAGAGAAACTCATGTTTCCAAGAACTGAATGATTGGAGCAAAGTGGTCATTCACGATCTCTACCCCGAACAGCTGCACATCAGGAAATCCATCATCAATCTTGGTAGGCTCTTCTCTAGTATCATTGCAAGACATGTGATTAGGACTAGCATTCAACCGTCCTGGCTTCACGACTATTTCAAAGTCAAATTCCTAAAAATGTAGCAGCCACTGATAGATCTTCCCCCCCAACGTAGTCTTATTGACTAAATATTGCAAGGCAGAATGATCAGTCAACATCTTCAAGTGACCACCTAACAAATAGTGCCTGAAATTTTGCAAGGAATAAATCATCGCCAAGCCTTCTCTTTTAGTTGTTGTGTAATTTTATTAGACAATAACTTCCTACTGGCATATGCGATCAGGTGATCCAGGTCACCCTATCTTGGTTGTGCAAGCACAACCCCCAGTGCAATAGAAGAGGCGTCAACATGCACATGGAACTCCTTGTTCCAATCAAGGAATACCAGTATGGGTGTGGAGGCCATCTCGGCCTTCAGTGTAGCAAAACTTCCTTGAAATTCCTAAATCCACTCAAATGCATCATCCTTATTTAATAGCTTCTCCATAGAGGTAGTACTCACAGCATATCCTTTGATGAACTTGCAATAGTACCCCGTGTGCCCCAATGTCGCCCGAAGCATCTTCACATTTTTCGGCGGTGGAAAACTAAGAATTAGCACAATCATCACTAGATCAACCAACAGACCTTCCTTACATACTATATGTCTGAGTAGCATTCCAAATTGTGCACAGAAAATGCACTTCTTAGAGTTTAGTGCGATTTGATGGTGTCAACATCATTCCAGCATCAATCGCAAGTTTGCTAAATGATCTCTAACAAAACCATAGACTGTCCTGTCATCCATGTACACTTGTAGGAACTTTTGAATAAAGGATTTAAACACAACGACAACTACCCGAGAAAATATTGTTGGCACATTCTTCAGCCCAAAGGGCATGACTGTATATTGAAAACAACCCCATTCAGTGACAAACATGGTCTTATGGTGATCCTCCTTTGAAATCCAGATCTAGTGGTGCCCCGAAAAGTCATATGTGAAGGAATACATCTCCTAACCACCTACTCCTTCAAGGACCTCATCTATAAATAAAGTTTGGAATGGATCATGCACGCAGGCATCATTTAAATTTCTTAGGTCGACACAAATGCGGACTTCGCCGGTCTTTTTATCATGAACCACCATAGGTCTTATCCACTCTGATTCTTCGACAAGCTTGATGATCCTAGTATCTAGCATCCACTAAATCTCATCCTTCACACAGTACTTTTATAGTGGGTTCAGTCGATACGGCCTCTACCACATAGGTTTGGCATCTGGTTTCAACAGGATTTTCATCTCCCCCAGGTCCCCTAATATCCCCTTGATTTGTGAGGACCGTGTCAGAAAAAGATCCTAGAATTCATGCAACAGGTCCGTGATTTTGGCCATTGTTTCCTCATCCCAATGGTCCCCAATAATGGTGAATTTTGGGTGGTCTTCTGACCCAATGTTGACTTTCCTAATATTCATCAGCTGACTCATCAAATCTGTTAGTATGTATGGCACTGCAGCATCGCAGATACCCTCTGACTCGAGAATATTAACATTTTGCAACTCATCATCATCTTCAGGCTCCCTAAATAGATTGTAACATGTCATCATTGATTGTATCAAGCAGTGCACATGTGCATCAACTGGGTATGCGATAGGGATGACCTTTAGCACTACGTTACAGATGGTTTTCAATGCATTATGTACCTCTGGGTTGGCATCCTAGAAACTAAACGTCTACACAAAACAAACCGACAAATCCTCACAAGTTGTTATAGTTTTGTGTAGTTATGCCGCTACATACCAGGATCTTGGCATCTCATCTAGAGTATGAACAAAAGCATGGACCCACTCATCTTTAGGTCGCGATGCCCATAAGGCCTAACATTCCATCAAGTGACTAGAGGGGTCATTCCATCCATTGTATCTCCCAGCATGATAGACCTCTGAATCGCCGAAGTGCACCATCATCAATCTCCGACATTGTCCCCAGTCATGGATCATCTGCTTGTGCATTGCCCACCATCAGGACGGGGTAGCCTTCAGTGCTACATCTAGGGCCAATACCCTTTGTGGTTCAAACACTTTCTCTTCAAATTATCAAAGGAATTCTGATAACTTTGGCATCCCTTCATAAATTGGAAACTTGATAGTCTCAGTTGCTATGCGACGAAGAGACTATGTGATTAACCCACATTTCCTGAATGACACCTCATGCAGCCTATTTTTCCAATTTTCCAAAGCATCTTTAGAATCAGAGGATGCATTACTATCACTGCACCATCCAAGTGCACCATCGATGGTAGGGTGGATATAGTCTTCAGAGATATTATAGGCATGATCCAAATTTATACTGGCTTCATCCTTCACAGGTTCAATATACATGCGTCCTTCTTGAGAGTCCATGGGAGCAATGACCCTGACATTCTGGTTCTCAAACATCATAACCCATTTTTTGAAATTGATAACCACCATGCTATCATTGGCCCACCCAATCCCTAGTAGTGTGGGAAAGGTACCTCCATCTTCAACCTCTTCTATCACATCAAAATTAGCATACATTTTCATACCTTCAATATTGACAACCAGGTTTGAGACCCGACCAATGGGCTGAACCTTTGCCTCATTTTCTAGTCGCAATTGTACTGACAATGATCCCAATGTTGGCTTCCCCATCAACTGCCAAGTTTTCTTGGTTAGAATGTTTACATCTGATCCGAGATCCAGAATGACCGAGTCAACCTCGTAATCTATGATATGGATGTTCATCCTCATCTCCTTTCCTATCTTCCTCTTTTGCAAGGAGTCCACCATAGAATCCTACAATTTCTTATCCTGGTGATACAACAACTTCTCCATCTTGGCAAGGGCTTTGGGATCCCTTTCCAATGACAGATAACTCTCCAAGAACTGCTGCAAGGTACCATGCTGCCATGATGGTCCTGCCTCTACAGATGGATCAAAAGAAGATAGCATGTCGATAATAGGTAACTTACTTGGATTTCTCCCAATTGCATGCTTAGGCTCGAAGAAGGTGTCTTTTTCTATCACAATATCAAATGCTACCTTTTTCTTTCTAGTGAACCGAAGTTACTGACGCGGTCCATATTATCTAGTTTTCGCACCGATGCGAGTGACAACCCCAACGTTGAAATTCTTCATTCTCAGTTCGGCTTGCATTATTGCAACCGTGGATCCTTGATTCAGATTCTGGACTTGATTCAATGGTGGGTTCTGATTCAACAACAGGTTTGTTGGTAGGTTCTAAGTCTATGATGGGATCAGATTCTGCATCATCGACTGGTTCTACACTTGGAATGTTGGCTGGTTCTGAGTCTGCACATTCTACAACTGAGGAATGTTTCCAGCCTGCCATTTTGTAATCAGCTGTGGGAAATTTTCAACATTATGCTTGATGGCCACACAATATGTACACTGTGCATGAGGACACTCCCTCTGGTAGTGCCTGAATACTCCAAATGTATAACAATGGATTGATTCTCGACCTCATCCTCCTCCTTGACTGAAGCCTCCTCCTCGTCCCCAGAATCCTCCGTGGAATCCTCCACACACTCTTCCTTACTGAAATTGAGGCTAGGCCAACTGTTGTTGTGGGGGGTTTGGTTGTTGTTGGACATAGTGCACAGCTTGAACATATTGTGGTTGAGGCTGAATGAGCAGTACCTGATTATACTATGGTCGTGGTGCAAACTGTGGTTGTGCTACGAACTACGGCTGCGGTGCAAACTAGTGCTGTGACCTAAACTACTGCTATGGTTATGATGAGATAAACTAAATCTGGGGTGGCAGTGTATACTGCACCTACACCATATGCGGCTACACTTGCATTGCTTAGGGGTCCTCACCTTTCACAAAGTATGAACCATATGTCCTTTCCTAGAGCAAGTCATAAGCTTGATAGTTTTTATCATCGTGCCCTACTGACCGAAAAAAGGTACACTATAGACTCTCTATCTTGGTAACCATATTTTCCATGTAGTTGTAGTTCTCATGCCGATGCCCATAGACCTGACATATGTGGCACCATGGTACACCAACACAACTCAATTGGTTCGAGGCTCCTGAAAGCAAATAATTCCAGAACATTGGACATGTATCCTTGGTGTGTCCGTCCGCACGACACCGGGTGCAACAAAGTTCATCATGATCTTCCTTAGCCTTCTTTATATCTTGCAGTTGGAGCATCAGATTGGCTAACTGTGCTTGCATCTGGTTCATCCCCACAGTGGTCTCTTGTACCGATGATGCTTCTAATTTCATCGCGATTTCCATAGCCTCACTATGGGTTGCAATATTTTGCTGCATTAGTGATTGTCTGATATGTGGGATAAGTGCGGCGATGAACCACTCCTTATGCTGAACATCGCTCATCTGGAAGTTGACTCAAGTATTCAACGTCTTAAATCGTTGATCAAAGTCCCAAATTGTTTCATTGGTGAACCGCTTGATTTCTTTCATCTCGATAATGTACTAAGCCTCATACTTTGGATTCTTGAATTATTCAAATAAACCCTTAGGGATGTCATCCAATTTCTTCACTGTACCTCCCTGAGGAACCAACATGAATCTCATGTACCAATCCAGTGCATGACCCCTAAGGGTGGTTTCCAGCTAGCTTCTCTTGACATTGTCATCCACACTCTATCAAGCGGTCCAGATCACTTCGTACAGGAACCATTATTGCTCCAAGTCATCGTTGTCATTTCCATTAAATATTGGTAGCGTCATTTCATCGCCTGCCATTCAGGGCCTTCTTCCTCCTGCTGGTATTCTATTGCTAGACTGGTGCTGACACACTAGGAAATTCAACGTAGAATGTGCATTTCTTCTTCATGGTAGAGTAGTGCATGGAGGTGTTGACATGTTACTGCTAGGGTTCGAGCCTGTCGTCCTTCTGGGTGTAGACTGGGCCTGGCCATCCTCTTCATCACTGAATGGTCTCTTTGTCATGTTTGGTTGTTATTCGTAGTATCTCACTTCAATCATAGCAAGACCTTCTCCTATCCTTTGTCGAGACTTCTCTAGAAACCTTGCTCCTCCTCTTCTACAACCACTTGTTTCCTTGGTGACCTTCACAGTCTCACCAGAAATCATGCCCATATACCCCTTACCTTTCCATGTGTCTCCCCACTTTCGTCATGGTGTCTACATCCTTCGCACACTAGATTTCCACTACTATTGGTCCATCTTCAGAATACCTTTTTCACAAACAAGCTGTTTAATAGATAACTGCAACGACAGCAAAAATATACCTCGTGGTCCATTGAAGAACTCCGTTTCTACTTTGCTAAATGACTTTATTGGTATCAACTGCAAAATTTGTAATGTATCCTTCCAGGATACTATCCAACAACACCTCGATAGCCTACAATGCCTTATTGTTTGTTTCTTGTAATTCCTGGATCAACTCTGGAGTCCAAGATGTTGGCTCTCCTCCTTGGAAGTTTTTCTTCTTAGAAGTGAACTTCACCAGCCATTCATACAAGATGATAGCAAACGGACAGAAAAACCATTCATAAGGACTGTTGTGAATATATCTGTCCAACCAATTTCTCGTCGATAGCTTCAGATCTTGATTTTCTGTTTTAGCAAACTCTCGCAGTTTTAGACCAAACCACTCGTCGATCTCCGGTCGATTCAGATGCCAAAACATATCCTGCTTTCAATCACAAATTGGTCTCAGCAATGGAACCATTTGTTGGAAAAAACCCACCAACAAAACCTTGTTGACAGGGGTTCTCACTCTGTCTACGTCCAACCAGCGCGATCTCCCTGAGCACCAACCCAGATAGGTTTTACCTTGCCCAGCAACATCCACAGAGCGGACGAAGTCTCACTAGAGATGTTCAAGGGAGAGCTGTCGAAACCAAGCTTTTGGCAGTAAGAAGGGAAGATATGGCATCCACAGCTTCGAATGGATAACTATCATATTACAGACGTAAGACAGCTATCACAATTCATCTTCACAACTAAAGATCTTAACATATCACATCATTCGTTTATCGCAACAGTGTTATCATAGCATTATCATTCATACAAGAACTTTAATAAGATTCATCATCATTCATCAGTATTACGACATAATTGTATCATCTGTTCATTACAGCAACATCAAGAATTCATGAACAGTTTCAATACACTTCTCATTGACATCGCAGCAAAGAAAATAGGAAAATAGAAGACAACACATTAGAGGAATTTTGGGGTCTAAAATGGGCCTCCTAAGGAAAATAATAAAATAATAGTTAAAATAATAAAATAATGGTTAAAATAATAAAATAATATTAATTAATTTTGGAGGAAGAAAGAAAAAAACTACTTTTTGTGTTCGTATTTTCGACATATCTCCCTGTGTTTTTACTCAAATTTCGATCGGGAGAGCTCGTTGGATGTGGAATTTGATTCCGCATCCAACGAGCTCTTCCGATCGAAATTTGAGTAAAAACACAATGAGATATGTCAAAAATACGAACAAAAAAAGTAATTTTTTTTAATGACAAATATGCCAATTCAACCATTATGGTTGACTTATTTTATTGAAATTCTATTGGTTCTTGAATTCCAACTCACAAAAACTTATTTTGGCACGTTTTCTTATAAGGCCCATTTTAGACCCCAAATTTCCTCTAATGTTTAGACAACAATCATCATGTCATATTAATTCTGCGCAACAGATCCAAAAAAGATAATTCTTCTCCACAACAGAAGACTGATTACATCCCAAAATTCAGTATCCGACATAGATAGATCGCAGATCATTCAAAACAGAAGACTCATCAAGACCATAGACAGATTGCATTGATCATTCTCCTTCTTGTTCTCCACATCTATATTCTTACAATTGCAAAACTAGCTCTCTATATAGGTTTGTGCCTTTACATTAAAGGTCCAGTTCTAACTAAATTCTAACCACTAATTACCTATGTCCACAAAACATGGTCAATTAATACATTAAATATTCAAAAATGGTTATTCTTCCGCCCATCGCGTTGATCTGGCCTTGTGCGGTGTCGTGTGAGCTTGCACAATTAGCATGTTGCTATGCAACTCACTTAACCAAAACCCCTACCAACACATTCTTTCTCTAGAACTCAAGATAGCCATCCAAGACTATCAAAAGAACTATGCCATGAAGAAACCGAATTTCATCTTCTCAACCTTCATTGTTGATGTATTTTTTGCTGAGTTCCATTATCCCAATTTGGGATGGAACTAGATCTTACCAGCCCCACCTGTACATATTTACCATGCAGAATTATGGGATACCAACTATGTGGCCAGGTTCTATGAAATTTGTGAAAAATTCCTTAGCCCTATCCATTTTCTAGTCTTTAAAAAGGAAGCTATGAACTTCTCACCTGAAGCCAAGATTCTTATTGCTACCATGGGTGATTGGTACGTTGGAGAATCATTTGCATATATCAGAATATGGGGCTGCAATACTGCCCATATGTTACCTAAAGTTGTACCTAACAGCTTGGTTATTGAGGAGATATCCATCCAGATAGTGACTGAAGGAGTTTACAAGAAGCTTGTTGGACCAAAAAGGAGAGTTTGGCCCAAGTTCCCTCAAAACCTTGGACCATAGAGCATACCAACTTTGACCTGGGCTGCAGAGCTTAGTGACCACATAGTTTCAATGAAACTAGGTTTTTCCAGCAAAAGGAAACATGACCCCAAGGGGTGGTTGATGCTCATCTCAGGAAGAATCATTTCAAAGCAGGTTATACTCATTAAGAAGAACCACATGACTCTATTTACCAAGGATTCAATACTTTTTCTAAAGTTTTATCCAGATTTGAAAGAAAAGAGGAACAAAGTCGAATCTTATGTTACCAGAAAGAAATAAGAGTCAGGTTTCGGGCTTACAGAGAAATGGAATGGGATATTCAGGAAAAGATGAGGAAAGACAAGGAAGAGAAGCATGCTCAAGTAGATAAATATTCTTCAATGACAACTAGCTCAGCTATCGACAAAGGTAAAGGTCCTATGGAGGATGTCCCATAGGTACCTATTACTCAGCAAGTCAAAAACTTGATAGATACTGCTCAATAGTTTAAGCAAAAGCTGACAAAGATGAATTCTATGCTAGATACTCAGGAAGTTGCAACTACTTAGGTTGTTGTTGATAAACACGTAGATGCTACAGTCACTTCAACATGTCATGATCAGGTGATGACTAAGCTTAAGCCACTCATAGGTTTGAAATTCCAGGTTCCCTCCTCTCCAGCCCATACCATAGATTTGACCAATTCTGATACTTAAGAAGGAGGAGATTCTCCTGTGCCTCTCACTGAAGAAGTTCATAATGGTAACAATTTGCGGGCATTTATGAAAAAACACAACCTTCTTTTGGGACTCATTCTTTTTCCTCAGCATTGTTCCTCTTGTTGATTCAAACCCTATCTACTTTTCTTGTTGGATCAACTTTATCACCTCCATTATCCCAGCTCTATCATGTTGCGACATGCTTACCTGCTTCCATCACCCCTATCTATATACACCCACCTATGACACAATATATTGCATTCCAAGTTCCTAAGATTCCACTACACATTCCTTCTTTTTCTCTATCAGCATCATGTGTTCTTGAAAAGGTTTCAGTACTTTCATCGTCGCTTCCTGCTGACACCATTCATGCTTCATCCTATGAAACCTTTATTTCAATCATCCCCTCATCTTCTATCGAAGTTGTTTCCCAAATTAGTTCTCCTCCTTTACTCACTGCTCACATTACCATTCCTTTTCCTTCTTCTACCATCACTCAGACTTATCCTTTGGTGTCCACAGGGATTGACACTTCTTCCACTGATGAGGTAAGAGATGAGATTAATGAAGATATTGTGATCTCTGTTGGAGATTATCATTATAGCAAGTATGATAAGCCATTAGTTAGAAGAGGTAAGAAAAGAAGCTGAGATCAAGGCAACGTAGATACATCTCTCTTTCATCAGGTAGTGTGGACTCAACAGTCTGGTGACCCACAGGTGGATGTTATATATAATGTTTCTATTTTGGGAGCTTTCACAGGTCCAAATATCCATGCTATTAACACTTTGAACATGGCCTTTGATAAGAAAAAGGAATAAATAATCAAGCTAAAGGGAGAGCTAGAATGTACCAAAAAGGAACATGAGGATCATGTTGTTGATTTAATGAAGATAACTGAGGATAAGTGTAATGAGCTACATGTGAAGAATACTTCCCTTCTGGATGAGCTGTTAAGTGATAAGACTGCAAATGCTGTCGTTGTGCACAGAATATCCTTGCTAGAGAAGCAATGTGAAGATGCAACTACAAGTGCACCTTCATTCTCGTTCTCTAAGTTCTCACAAGAAGAATTCAAGGAATCAACTCTTAAGACTAATCAAGAGCATTATGAATTAATCAATGAATTGGTTACAACTCTGGATAGTCTTTTCGAGACTCATCTTTATTTTGATAAATGTTTGCTACTCTTGAAGATTAGGTAGATAGAAGGGAGAAAGCTTCCAAATCATATGATGAATTTGTATATTGGCAAAGATACATGAAAAATAAGCTAGAAAACATCACCATTCTTAACAGTTTCCAGCTGAAGAAGGCCAAAACTATTTTACGTGCTTGGGAATATCTAAATGAAACAATTTGTAAGGCTATTAAGAAGGTGTAGGCTACATGTGGAATGAGGTGGTATGCTACTGACAATTTAATGGACATTTTGTGTTTTCTTGTAATGGGTCTCATCGAGAATGCATGCCCGTCGAAAATCATGATCGAACAGGTTGTGCCATGAGAAGATCAAGCAGAAGATAAGATCCAGGGGCTTAGTCATATCAGCATCGATGATGTGGATCAGATAATAAAACAACCATTTTCTATTTAAGGGAAGATTCACATCTACATACGTATTTGGCATAAGTTAGCGAAGAATGAAGTAGAAAATCACAAATGTGATGCCCAACTTGGCCTTAAATCCACTAACTATCCCAACTTAGATGAGTTGTTGGATATCTAGAAAATATGGAGCGATTTTCTTGGGTATTAGCTTTGTTTGGGTTTTTCGATCCCATATTGAAGGGAATTGATCCTTTTGTAACAATTATTTAAGGGGTATACTTTAGGTGTATTAGGGGACTTTTGGAAGGGGAAGGATTTGAACAAGAGACTGATGATACCTATGTGTACTTGAGGTTTATGTAATTTATTATAGAACTTGATTTAATATAGTATCTTTACATCTCTTGTCATTGGTTTGATTGAATTTCTTTAACAAATCATGATTTTTTCTGTTCCAGAAGGATTGATGTCGCTGTTAGTTATTTGCAATTGAAAAATGTATTTATTTATAACTATGATTTTTCTCTGTTACTGATTTGTGCATTGATAATATTTTAAAGAATTTATTCTCTTAAAAGTATTTATCTATTTTTGCAAATGATTCAGTAGTGAAGTTAGAAAGATAACAAACATGTTGGTTTTTCTATTAACATGCATACTGCAGGTTAGCATTGAATGATACAATCTTAAGTTACTGTCAGTTGATTTTTATTAATTGGTTGTAAGTTAAGTGATAAGTTAATAATATCATTTACATTTCTTCGAATTAGATGAAAATACTTATCTGTATTACACCTCAAGCTAATTTTTAAATCAATTCAACATCCTTTCGAGTAGCTTAGATTTAGATAAGGTTTTCCTTTATAGTTAGATTTGAGTTTCTTTTCTTTGCATCACCCATCCCATTTTCCAATATGGGAAACGGATCCTTTAAGGATCAAACCCACAAGAGCCAGTGAAGGCCATTAATATCCATGGGATATTACTACACCAAACAGGCTAGGGATAGGACTATCCTTGCATAGGACCTTTCAAATCCATTCAGTCTAGGTTTCCCCCACTCTATTGTAAGTCTTAGATACCTTTTCAGCCACATACACAACTGAAGCTTCAACACCCCCCAACTCATCCATGTTAGAGAAATATTCCACCTTAGTACCATCATATTAGACCTAGGACACATTTCATTAGCCTTCATGCTATATTCTATGGTCTAGACTTAGGCTATATTGATCATTTAGTGATAGTTGAGGTGCTCCACTTTGGTCATTTTGACAGTTGATAAAATCTATTTTGATCATTCGTGTAACCTAGGCTCCCTCATTGATGAAAACTAAGTCTTAGTGCACTCCCCCATCCCAATATTCAGGGATATGATTGACCTTAGGTGCTAGTGCATGTTTATGGTGGTTTTTTTCCTTCCTTGAGATATTTCCTCCTAGAGCCACTCCCACTCACCCATGTTCTCACCCATGCCTAACGTTCCTTTATTTATGATCCAACATGCCTCACCCATGTTCACACTTGCATTCGTGACTGTTTGGGATGAGTAGGAAACTAATTGGTCCACCTAGGGGGGTTTGAGGGTCAAATCATGTCCTGACACTTGTATGCATCCAAATGGCCTCCAATGCCTCATAATTTCTCCCTAATGTAATATAAAAATGATCCAGACATATTTACATGTTGGTCGCTCATAATAATACCGGTGATTGGCTACATTTGTGTGTTCTATTTTCACTCTTTTTGTTGTTTTGTGCATAATTTGTGTGTAATACCAAATTGTGAGAATATCCTTGGCTCCTAGATCCTATTTTAAATCAATTATCGCATGGTATAATATATATTTGGATATTCAAATCAAATATACATTGTTTGAGTTGTTGTTTGAGGGATTTTCCGTAGAAATTCGAGTGTTTGCATTGCATGTACAATCAACAATTTGTTAGTGTGCAAACAGAAATGGATCATACTCATGTATTGTTGATCCCATTCAAATATTTAGAATGGAATTCCAAAATGGTGATCCATCTGAGGTCAAAAGTCCTATTCAGAGTCACCATGTGGACTAAATTTGAACCCAACTTTGCTGTGGAGAAATCAAAGTACTTCAACATGCTTGATGAAGCATTTGGAATGATTTGTCTCAACATTTAGAGAGACTTTATTTTCCATGTATATATTGTGACAACTACAATGAAGTATGGCTCAATATTGAGGCATTGTTCTGGAAGAATGATTATGTGAGAGGTCACCAGCTCGAAAATGAGCTAATCTCACCGATTCCAGCTCACTTTGAGACAATACAAGACTTCTTCACCAAGTTCAAATAATTGGTGCTTCAGTTGAAATAGTGTGGCATAGAGAATAACTAGGAGATGCTCATATTTTCCATACTTTCAAATCTAGGTCTAGAGTACTCACTATTTGTGTCAACATTCCACTCTACCAAGCTCACATCTCGAAACTGGCAAATGCCTTCACTAGCGGACTTCATGGAGTCACTGACTTGAGAGAAATACAATCTAGTGCAAATGGGTACCATAAAATTTGGTAAGGATCAAGCCCTTACTGCAGGAGTTTAAAATCCAGCCAAAGGCAAGAAGAAATCTAGGGATTCAAATCAGCAAGCGAACAAGAAGCGGGAGAAACCGAAATATTCATATGGGGGTTCGAATCCTTACAAGGAAAAGGACAAGAAGAAGCAATAAAATACCAATTTCACCTACTATCACAATTGGTGGAATCCAAAGAATGCATGTATGAAGAATACCATAGAAATGATGGCTCAATTGCTTGATAAGAACAACATCCCACTGCTAGAGCGCACAAGGAAGAAAGATGGTGGTTCAAGCTTAGATAACAAGGAGAGGTTCCATGCTATGGTTACTAGTTCTTCAAGCTCTTCCTCCTTCATCATATATTCGTGAGTTTCCAAGCACGTGGCCTCCATGGAGGATTCCTTCTTGACCCTATTTCCTTACAATGGTCCATACATTTGTATGGGTGATGATTCAGAAATCCAAGACAAAGGGATTAGAAAGATTGATCTTGAAGATGGGTACTTCAACAATCTGTAGTTTGTTCCTGATCTAGCAGCAAACCTACTCTTAGTGTATCAAATGACACACACTGGTGAAGCCAAGAGAGTAACATTTACTCCAGATGCAATGGATATAGAATAAATCTCTATAAGTAAAGTTGTGGCATTGGGTTTTGCTTACCATAGTGAAATAATGTACAAATTCTCTCACTTCCTCCCCTACTTCCAAGGGAATGCACTCCTGTCACATTCCAATGAGACAAGAAATTTGTGGCATTATAGATATGGACATCTCAACTACAGGTATATCCATGCATTGAGAAAATAAGGCATGGTGGAAGGGATTCCTTCTATCAAATTTTCAAATGGCACATGCAAAGTATGTGTAGTGGGTAAGCATGCAGTTCTTAGCTATGAGAAAGGGAAAGAACTGAGATATTTCTAAGCGCTTGATTTGGATCACTCATAAATCATAGGGCCTCTTTTGACACCCTCTTATGGGGGATAAAGGTATGTATTGACTTTCATAAATGACTTCTCAAGGCATTGCTAGGTATATTTCCTCAAACTAAAATCTGAAGTCTTTGAGACTCTCAAATTTTGGAAAGCCCTGGTTTAGAATGCATGTGGGAACAAGGTTAAGGTACTTAGGACAAAAAATGGAAAGGAGTATGTGAATAAGATTTTGTAGCATATTTGTGAAGAATGTGGCACCCAAGTGTAACATTTGGTCCACTACACACCACAACAAAATGGTGCTGTAGAGCGCAAGAACAGGGCTCTATGAAGAACCAACAACCAATGCATGGAACCTTTGTTTGTTGTTTGAGCCTGAACCTCCATCTTTCTTCCTTACTCCCTTAGGCATGGGGGTGTTTTTCTTCTGAAGAAGTTGTGCCATCATGTCTATGGTCTTCTTCATACATGCACTCTCTGGATGCCACCCTTCGTGATAGTAGGTGAATTTGGTCTTCTCTTGCTTCTTCTTCTCCTTGTCCTTGCAAGGATTCAAACCCCCATCTAAATATTTGGGTCTTTCTTGCATCTTCTTGTCTTGATGCTTTGAAACCTTGGATTTCTTCTTGCCTTTGAATGGATTCAAAACTCCAACAGCAAGATCTTGATCCTTACTAGATTTTATGGTTCTCATTTTCACTAGCTTTTCTTGCTCTTTAGTGAGTGACTGCATGAAGTCATCCAGTGCAGGCATGCGACAGTTTCAAGCCTTGAGCTTGCTAGATTGGAATGTGGATATAACACTGAGTACTCTAGCCCCAGATTCGAAAGTATGGATAATACGAGTTGTTCCTCCTTCTTCTTTATGCTGCATTGGTTGAGCTCAAGAACAACCAATTTGAACTTGGTGAAGATGTCTTGTAGTGTCTCAAAAATGAGTTGGACTAAGTGAGATTAGCTCATTTTTGAGTTGATGACCTGTCATCTAATCAGTCTTCCTGAACAATGCCTCAATATTGGGCCATCTTTTGTTTGGATTTGATGTACGATCTACATGGAAGAGCAAGTCTCTCGAAATGATTAGAGAAAGCATTCGAAATGCTTCATAAATCCTGTTGAAGAACTTCGATTTCTAACCAGTAGAGTTTGGCTCGACCTCATTCCCCATGGTAATCCCGTACAAGCATTTCTACCTCATCTGGATCACCATTTCAGCCTTCCATTCAAATTTGTTGAATGGGGTCAACATAACATGGGTCTGGTCCATTTCGTCTTGTGCACTTGATGACAAACTGTTCATTGTACCTATAAAGAAAACGCTCGAATATTTCTGGAAAATACCTCAAACAACAACTCAAACACTATGGATTTGATTTGTAGCTCCAAAGAGCTCTAATACCACATGATAACTAATTCACATTAGGATATAGGAGTTAAGTAGATTCTCACAATTTGATTTGCTCAGAAAATATGCACAAATTAGATGAAAGAGTGAAAATTACATACACACATGAAGTCAATAACAGATATTATTATGAATTTCCAACATGTAAATATGTCTGTATTGTATATATATTACAATATGGAAAAATCGTAAGGCCTTGGAGGCCATCTGGATGCATACAAGTATAAGCTCATGATTTGACCCTCAAAGCCCCCTAGTGGACCAATAATCCTCCTAATCATCCAAAACCATCCCGAATGCAAGTGTGAATGAGGGTTAGGCATGATGGAACATAAATGGAGGCATGATAGGCATGGGTGAGAGCATGGGTGAGTGGGATTTTCCCAATGAGGCGATAAATGCCCAAGGAAGGAAAAAAATAACCATAATAATTCACTAGCGCCTCAAGTCAAACACAATTCCTGAATCTGGGGATGGGGGAGCACATCAAGGTTTATTGTCATTAATGAGGGTGCTTGGGTTTTTAGAGTGATCAACCTAGAGTGCCTCAACTGTCATAATGATAAACTAAGAGCGCCTCAACTATCAGTAAATGATCAATATCCCTAAGTATAGACCATATAACATTGAATGGAAGAAAATTAAATGTGCCTAAGGTAGAAGATCATGGTACTAAGGTTTATTATTTCTATAACACCCCCATTAAGCCTAAATCAGTACAAATTATCCAAAAATATCATGTAGGCATTGGAAACTAAGGCTCAAGTCACCTCTTACAACATAAATTTTATTTGTCCATAAAAACAAGGTAAGGAGGAAAACCACATGGGAACAAAACCTCCCCTGAAAAATCAAAATGGAGCATAAAATATGAAATTGAATGGTATCCATCACCATGTATCATCCACTCCAAAAATGGGTCTCATATAGGTGAATTTATTGTCTATGAAGCTCTTGGGTAAAATGTCAGCAACTTGCTCTGCAGATGGGCATTACTACAAGGCTACCACCTTATCATGCACCAAGCTCTAGATGTAGTGCATTTGTATATCAATGTGTTTGGTCCTCTGTCTATGCACTGGATCAATGAAAATATTTATTTCACTTTTATTGTCACATCAAATGATTGTGGGTGAATCAAATGCAACACCAAGTTCCCAAAGAACAGCAACCACACACATTGTGTATTTGCGTTCACTGCTCCTATGTACTTGGCCTCAGTTGAATATAGTAAGATGGTGTGTTGTTTCTTGCTTGAAAACAATATGGGAAAATTTTCAAGAATGAATACACAAACTAAAGTGTAACTCCTTTCAATGGGATCTCCAGCCCAATCAGAATCAGAAAATCCAACTAGTTCTAGTGGAGAACCAACATCATAGTGTACCCTGAAGTGTCTGGTAAGTGCAGGATCCTCTTGGATTGCTTCCAATGGATCTGATGGGGATACTACATATATATAACTATATAACCTACAACATATGCCAAATCTGGTCGAGAGTGTTTAAGATACAACAAACTCCCAACTAGATGTCTATACAACGAGATGTCCACCAATGGAGACTCACCAAATTCACCTAGTTTTCATACCTGAAAGAAAAGGGCCCTTGGATTTCCTACAATAAACCATTTTAAAATTAAATAACAGGTATTCAACATACTTTTGTTGTATGGCCTTCATCCCTGCTTCATATTGCACAATTTCCAAACGAAGAAATTGCTTCAACAATCCAAGATCAGTCATGGAGTTCACTATGCAAAGAAGAATTGATTGACCCAATTTCTTTAGTGCATATGCCTGTAATCAAAAGATCATAAAAATACAGTACAATTACCTGTAATAAATCACCAATATGCTGCAAATAAACATTAGGATCAAACTTGCATCTTTCAAAGCCAAACGAAAGCAGAAAATTGTCCATGTTGGCATACCAAGCCCTACGGGATTGCTTGAGGCCATAGAGAGACTTATTTAACCTACATAAAAGTAAATGATCCTCAATTAAACCTTCAGGTTTATTAATATATATCTCCTCCTGAAATTCACGATGAATAAATGCACTCTTCACATCCATGCAATGAACCTCCCAATGCTTAGCTGCAACAATGTCTAAAACTAGTCTGATAGAGTCCATGTTTGCAAACGGTGCAAATGTATATGTATAGTACACTTATTGGAATTAAGAGAAGACTTTGGAAACCAACATGTCCTTATACTTTATACCAGAACCATCAGCAGTCACTTTGTTCCTATAGACCCACTTGCATTGCACTAGTTTCCTCTTGGAGGGCAAGGGAACCAATTCCAAGTCTCATTGTCTTGCAATGAGTTGAACTTGTATTGCATGGTTGTTTTCCATATTTGGTTACGTGATTCTTCCTGATATTATTGAGTATTATATACAAAAATCATGAAGCATTTCTCATCAATATTCACTTCGCATGTAGAGAAAGCATTGTGAAATTGAGATCTAGTCTTTCTATGATCTAGTGGATTGCCATCTAAATCCCCAACTACTTCAATGGTTTTCTCATCCAATTTTGGCTGAATGGGTGAGCCATGATCTGAATAGTTATATTAAACAATATAAAAATAATAAATATCATAAAATGAATCGTCACTTACATAATCTTGGAGTGGAGGATGTGAGCATTCCCCTTGAGCAAATTTAGTCTCCTCCATGAGTTCTTCTTCGAATTGCACACTCATTTCAATGGAGGTATTTTGATATGAGGGATAAAATAACATGTATCCCTTTACATGTTCATCATATCCAACCATTATGGACTCCTTTATTTTAGGTTGCAATTCCTTTCTCTTCTCTAGAGGAATCCTATGCCAAACCTTTGAGCCAAAGACGCTAAAATGAGAAAGACTTGGATTGTGACCCATCCAAGCATCATATGGTGTTTTTCCATCAAAATATTTATGAGGAGTTATATTTTGGATGTATTCAACATAGTTAATGGCTTCAGCCCATAGATTACTATTAAAATCCTTTGCTTCCAACATACATGTTTCCATCTCCTTGTGGTGTGTAGGGCACTGAATGTTGCATTTGGATGCCACATTCTTCAAAAAGATAATAAAAAATCATGTTCAAATACTCCTTTCCATTGTCAATCCTAAGTACATTGATATTGTTCCCACAAGCATTCTCAACCAAGCCTTTTCAAACTTTGAGTGTCTCAAAAACTTCAGATTTGAGTTTGAGAAAGTATACCTAATAAAACCTTGAGAAATCATCTATGAAGGTCAACACATACCTTGATCCTCCATAAGAGGGTATGGGAAGAGGAACAATGAGGTATGAATGAACAAAATCAAGCCCTTGGACAAATCTCCTTTCTTTCCCTTTCTCATAGTTGTGCTCTGGATACTTTCCTACTACACATCATATGCATGTTCCATTCAATATCTTGATAGAAGGAATCCCTTCCACCATGACTTCTTTGTTCAATTCCTAGAGGTACCTGTAGTTTACATGGCCATATCTCTCATGCCACAACTTGATTTTCTAATTGGCATGATTTAGGAGCAGATTCCCTATGGAGTAGGGAAAGAAATGAGAGAATTTGTACATTATTTCTTGATGATCAACAAACCCCAATTCCAACACCTTGTTTGTAGAGATTTATGCTATCTCCACTATGTCTGGAGTAAATGTTACTCTCTTGGATTCACCAGTGTGAGTCATTTGGTACACTAAGAGTAGGTTTGCTTCAAAATCAAGTACAAAAAAAACATTAGTGAAGTACCCATCATCAATATCAATCATTCCAATCCATTTGGATTGGATCTATGAATCATCACCCATTCGAATAGTTAGACCACTGCCAGAATACATAGCTAAGAATAAGTATTCTATAGATGACATATGCTTGGAAACTCATGAATCTATGATCAAGGAAGAAGATTCTGAAGAACCAGAAACTAATGCATTGAACCTTTATTTGTTATCTAAGCCTGAACCACCATATTTCTTCCTTGTTCCCTCAAGCAGTGGGATATCGTTATTCTCAAGTAGTTGCACCATCGTGTCTATGCTATTCTTCATAAAATCACTCTTTGGATGCCACCCTTTGTGAAAGTATTTTTATTTGGTCTTCTCTTTCTTCTTCTTGTCCTTGTCCTTGGAAGGATTCGAGCCCCCATCTGAAGATTTGGGTCTTTATTGCTTCTTCTTGTCTTACTGCTTCGAATACTTGGATTTATTCTTGCCTTTGGATGGATTCTAAAATCCTGCAGCAATATCTTGATCCTTACTCAATTTGATGGTGCCCATTTGCACTATCTTGTGTTTCTCTTGAGTCAGTGACTCCATGAATTCATCTAGCACAGGCATGCACTAGTTTCAAGTTCTAAGCTTGCTAGATTGTAATGTGGATACAAATAGTGAGTACTCTGGACCTAGCTTCAAAAGTATGAACAATATGAGTTGTTCCTCCTTCTTCTCTATGCTACATTTCTTTAGATGAAGCACCAACGATTTGAACTTGGTGAAGAAGTCCTGGATTATCTCAAAATGCGTTGGATTCAATGAGATTATCTCATTTCTGAGTCGATGACCTTTCATCTCATCAGTATTCTTGAACAATTCCGACATGGAAGAGAAAGTCTCTCAAAATGTTGAGACAAAGAATTCCAAATGCTTCATCAAGCCTATTGAAGAACTTCAATTTCTCAACAATAGAGTTTGGTTCGACCTCATTCCCCATGGTGACCCTGTACAGTCCTTTCGACCTCATCTGGATCACCATATCGGCCTTCCATTCGAAGTAGTTGAATGGGGTCAAAAAAACATGGGTCTACTCCAATTTTGCTTTCACTCTTGGTGACAAACTCCTCATTGTACCTGCAAATAAAACACTCGAATTTATCTGGAAAATCCCTCAAACAACAACTCAAATAATATGGATTTGACTTGCAGCTCCAAATAGCTCTGATAACATGTGATAATTGATTCACGATAGGGTCTAGGAGCTAAGGAGATTCTCACAATTCAGTATTTCTCACAAAATATCCATAAATTAGCTGAAAGAGTGAAAATTGCATACACACATGAAGTCAATAACATATATTATTATGATTTTACAACATGTAACTCTGTCTGGATCATATATATATTACAATAGGGAAAATTTGTGAGGCCTTGGAGGCCATCTGGATGCATACAAGTGTCATCTCATGATTTGACTCTCAACCCCCCCTAGGTGGACCAATCAACCTCCTAATCATCCCAAATGCTCACAATTACAAGTGTGAACGAGGGTGATGAATGCTAGAACATAAATGGAGTCATTCTAGTCATCAGTGAGAACATGCCACATGGGTGACTGGGAGTGGCACGAGGAGGCAAAAAATGCCCAAGGAAGGAAAAAAATGACCACAAACATGCACTAACACCTAATGTCAAACACAATCCATGAATCTAGGGATCGGGGAGCGCACCAAGGTTTATTGTCATCAATTATGATTCTTGGGTTATCAGAATGATCAACTAGGAGCACCTCGACTATTAGTAGATGATCAATATCCCTAAGTCTATACCATAGAAAATTGCATGGAAGCAATTGAAATGTGCCTAAGGTATACGATCATGGTACCAAGTTTAATTATTGCTCTAAAATTCCCCCTAACTCATATTGACACATCACCACCCCATTCTCTCTCTCTCTCTCTCTCTCTCTCTCTCTCTCTTTCACACACACACACATCCATAGGTCTCCCCCTAATTCTAACAACTCCTCCTCTATTTA
>LPNX010273455.1:157772-333650 GCA_001517045.1 Pseudotsuga menziesii
ACTCTACCACTAACACCCCCTCCTCTCCCTACCTATAACCCCCCCAAGGTTGATTGTCATCAATTAGGGTTCCTGGGTTGTCAGAATGATCAACCAAGAGCACCTTAACTATCAAAATGATCAACCAAGAGCACCTCAACTGTCAAAATGATCAACCAGGAGCGCCTCAACTATTAGTAAATGATCAATATACGTAAGTATATACCATAGAAAATTACATGGAAGAAATTGAAATGTGCCTAAGATATACGATCATGGTACTAAGGTTAATTATTTCTCTAATATTCACCCTAACTCATATTAACACACCACCACCCCATTCTCTCTCTCTCTCTCTCTCTCTCTCTCTCTCTCACACACACACACACACACACACACACACACACAAACACACACAAACATACTCACATCCCTATGTCTGCCCCTACCACTAAAACCCTTAAATGTCTTCCCCCAAACCCCTGACCATTTATCTCTACCTCCAAGCCACAACACCCCTTATTGTTTTATCTCTAATCCATTAATACCCCCAAATATTTTAATTTTATCATCAACAAACCAAACACCTAACATCCCCCTACACCCCCCCCACTCTCTCACACAGACAAAGACACACACACAGGCACACACCCTAAGTGACGAAGCCAAACCCTAAACCCCCACCCTCTCTCTCTTTCTCTATCCCCTCTAACTATTACTAACCCCTTATCTCACTCACAAACTCATCCAAATACACCTAACCCAAACCCCCTCTATATTGTTGGAATCTATTAAACCCACTCATAAATTAGGATAAAATAATTAATCATTATTTGATTAATTATTCACCCACTAGCTTAATTAGTTGGCATCCACTTGCATCTTAAACTCAATACATGCCATCCATATCCTAGGAATGATTTATTTACAATTTTGGGTTGATCTTGACCACCTTTTGACCATCCAGAATTAGTATGGAGGACTTTACAGCAAATTCTACTTTATTCTACTTTTTCTGCTTTTCCTACTTTTCTATGGATAAGATAAAAGCTAGTCAACTACGAAACTGGGAGCTTTTGTTTCCAACCCATCCTCCATTATTTTTTCTCCATTTTCTAGGATTATCATGTTATTTCCATCTCCTTGACAAATCACTCATGCTTTTTCCAACTCGTGAGGTCCTTGATAGATTTGGTAAGTGCTTTAGCCACCTATGGGGGTTTGCTATATTTTGGTAAGTCAGCCTTTTTGAGCTTTATGAGTTATTTCCATACAATTCAATTTTCCTATGAGGTTTGTACTATTTATGTACACTATTATTCATAATTATGCAATGGAAGGATACACACCAATATTCATCTCTTCATTCATGTGATTCAGTCTCTTTTCTTCTCTCTAGTTTTCCTGTGTATGCTTATGAGAATTCTTAGTAGCAAGATCTATTTCGTGTGCTTCTTCTTAGCATCATTGCTCATAGAATTGATCTATTATTTATACATGGTATCAGAGTTACAAGGTTGATCAAGTTCTACAGAGTTGAGGAGTGCACCCAGTCTCTTATCCCTCTCTGAGGAAGAGCTTGTCTAGCTTACAAGATTTTCTCCTAGTTTGTTTTGCAGGTTGTAGAAATTTTCTCTTAGAGCATATAAACAAATTCAATATGGATTCAAAATTTCCTCTACTATCTCCTTTCAACTATGCTTATTGGAAGCCAAAGATGAGTGCATACTTGAAGAGGCAATGTCTCATTGATGTCTCCATTGGTGCATTGAGTGAACCTGAGTCTTATGAAGAGAATATTGAGTGGATAAATAATTGTGATAGAGATTATGGAATTATGTGTTTGTGAATGTCTCCAAATATATATCATCTCATAGATTCTGCTGAATTTCGATTTGAGCTTTGGAAAATTTTGGACAAAGCTTTTGGTTTGCAGGAAATTGAAGATGAAGCATGGAGCGAACCTAGCATCTCCTATTGTTCTCTCTCTCAAGATTTATTGGCCTCTACAGTATCTGATGAAGTTTATCATGATGAATAAGTTTCTCATACAGTTCATGTTGCTGCTGCCCTCTTTGATTCAAATGCTTCCTCCTTCAATGAAGAAGCAAATATTGAAGAGCCATCTTTTTCTGTGTCTCTTGAAGGTGATTTTTCTTCTTGTGATACTATTGATGAAAAAGAAGTAACATATGGAGCTGCTGCTGATATTTATTATGATCCTATAACCCATTCATTGTTCTCTAAATATCCTATTTTATATTCTGAGATCTATGTGCCAGATTCTTCACACCTCTTGCATACCTCTCTCATTGATGGTGCGCAATCCAGTGACTTCCAGGATGTTTTCTTAGCCACATCAAGCCTTATTTGTGTCATACCACTTAACTTAATTGATCTCATATGCTTCAGAATATCCTCCTTTGTTCTTGGCATCAATACTTAGAGCCTTCTTGAATATTTTGAACATCTCCTTATTTCCTCCTTTCATACAGAGGATTCATTACCAGTGTATTCCCATGAGTCTATTGATATGCTTATATGTGATCCTTTGGATTCTGATTTAGAAGCATATTTTCAGGTTGATACACCTATAATACCACCATCCATACCATCTACCATACCTCTGAATAATCCAAAGACTATACAAATCCCGATCTCACTAGTTGATTCCGCATTGGTCTCTTATGCAGTGATATTTATCTTACATGGTTTGAAGTCTTTCCTAACTTTAAGTGGCTGGTTATCCATGTCCTTAGTCATATATGGACTGATATTAAACATGTTTGGATCTATTCTAAACACTTATGGTTCAGATCTTATGCCCATCCATCAGTCATATTTTTACACCTATCAGTTTTCCCAGTTGCTCATAATTTTCCTAGTCTAGCCCTATATCCTCATGGAGCCATTGAACCATTTGTCCTTGCTGTTCCATATGTTAATATTTCTGATATATCAGATTTTTATCAGCCTCATATCAGATATATATAGGTGCTACATCAGATTGGAAGATTGACATGTGATTCACATCACAATTTTGCAGCTATTCAGGGAATTGGGTGTGAAATAAATTGTCTTAATTTTTGTACTCTTTGGAAAGGAGTATGCACAAATATCTTTTCCATTTCAGATTATGTTTGTAGATCAGAGTTTGAAAGAAAAAAAAATCATTCAGATAATGCTCCTACTTCATCATTTTATGAGATACAAGGAGTCTCTCCTCTTCCTTCTTGCAGGTTCTACACTCCAGCGCATGATCATGGAGTTCATGATTTCTTCAGTAAGCCCTTCATTCAGAAGCAGTTCAATTAGATAATTAAAGTGACTATGAAGATATGTTGAAGATATATTTCAAATTTTGTGCCTTTTCCTAGCTTGAGGGACGATTTTCCCCATGTGGTTTTTCCTCTTTCCTCACTTTTTTGGACATAATAATTGTCAAAGGGTGACCATAACCTTGTTGCTGGGCCCTATATGCATCCATATGCATCCACATTTTTTGTCATACCATCATAAAGTTAGACTTATAGGGGGGTGTTGGAATATATTAAACCCACTCATAACTTAGGATAAAATAATTAATCATTATTTGATTAATTATTCACCCACTAGCTTAATTAGTTGGCATTCACTTGCATCTTAAACTCAATACATGCCATCTATATCCCAGGAATTATTTATTTCCAATTCTAGGTTGATCTTGACCACCATTTGACCATCCAGAATTAGTATACAGGACTTTACAGCAGATTCTGCTTTATTCTTCTTTTTCTGCTTTTCCTGCTTTTCTATGGATAAGATAAAAGCTAGTCAACTAGGAAACTAGGAGCTTTTATTTCCAACCCATACTCCATTATTTTTTCTCCATTTTATAGGATTAACATGTTATTTCCATCTCCTTGACAACTCACTTATGCTTTTTCCAACTCGTGAGGTCCTTGATAGATTTGGTAAGTGCTTTAGCCACTTATGGGGGTTTGCTATATTTTGGTAAGTCAGCCTTTTTGAGCTTTATGAGTTATTTCCATACAATTCAATTTTCCTATGAGGGATGTACTATTCATGTACACTATTATTCATAATTATTCAATGTAAGAATACACACCAATATTCATCTCTTCATTCATGTGATTCAGTCTCTTTTCTTCTCTCTAGTTTTCCTATGTATGCTTGTGGGAATTCTTAGTAGCAAGATCTGTTTCTTGTGATTCTTCTTAGCATCATTGCTCTTAGCATTGATATATTATTTCTACATATATTCCTCATCTCTCTCTCTCTCTCTCTCTCTCTCTCTCTCTCTCTCTCTCTCACACACACACACACACACACACACACCCACACACATTCACAATTCACCCTGTACCAATAACATCCCCCATCCTCTCTCTCTCTCTCTCTCTCAAACATAAACATCTACACACATCCTTATGTCTCCCTCTGCCACTAACACCCTCCCCCTCCCCTCTCCCTACCTATAACCCCCCTTACCTCTAAACCCCCCTCCTACTCCTTTCTTTGTCTCTCCGTTCTTCTCATCCAACTGCACTTAACCCAAACCCCCCTCTTCTCGCTCTCTCTTTCTCTCTCACATGCACACACACATTCCTAATATATTTAAAACCAGAGTTAGGGGGAAGAGGGGAGGGGTGGGTCAATACTTAGGGAGTGCTTGTCAATTCATATTAAACATTTAATGATCCCTTAGACATGGAAGCACCTCCTTGAATTCTACTAAATGTTACTTGAACAAAACACGTATGGATTTTAGTTAAGAAAGTGCACACATTTATCTTGATCATAACATGTATGTGTTTTGTTCAAGTATAGTCAAGAGCAGTCCCTATCTGAGAAACACTCTAATAAGTTTCAAGGAATTTACAAAACCCACACATAATTTCATGTTCTAGACAGTGCTTCACTATCTTCATTACAAGAACAACACACAAATTGTTGATTGCATTAACCATCTCCATCACAAGTTTCTAAGGATTGTGTTAGCACTATTTTTTTTTTGCTGAAGTTTGCATTATCACTGTATAAATTTCAAAACTTCATTGGTTATCTAGCAATTGCAAGGTTTTTGCTTGGTTGAATAATGCATGGAATTTTCCAGTTTGGTAAGAAAAAAAGGTTCTAAAGTTGTTTGGAGAAAAAATAAAGTGAACTTTTACAAATGGAAATTTTTTTTCTATTTTGCATAAAGTTTGCAAAATTAGTTCTATAGTAAAATATGGATTTATGTTTTAGGGCTAAAGCATATTTTATGAAACATAAAATAAAAGGTTATTTTTATTAAAGTGCCAAAGGTTTAAGGTTTATTTTTGGAAAGTGTATGAAATGGACTTCAGTTCATTTCATATAAAAAAGAATATTGACACTAAGCCAATCTTTGACACCAAGCAAATCCCACCATCAAATTCCAAGCACCAAGAACACTAGAAATACCATGTCGTGTGTTCCTTGGGCTATTATGAAATGATGGGGGTATCTAAAAAATGAAATGACGAACCTTCCATTGCATGTGGGATAAATTTCCTTTGTAGAATTTATAAAAATAATATGCTAGTCTTGCTAGTCCGCATTTCTCAGCATGACAAAGAAAACGAATAAGAGGATAACAAGGAAATCCAACGAGTATAAGAAGGGAATACGAAGAGCAACAGAGTAACATTTGTAGATGCGATTTTCCTGAGCTTCTTTACCATGGGCATTTCTGTTGTCACAAGCAACTACTCATTATTACAGCTTTTAATATTTTGAGCATCTGCCTTTTGAAGAATGGCTTCAAGAGAAGCACTCGAGAATGTATTGGAATGGATGCAAAAAGATAATTATAGGTTTCTTCATGTTGTTTATCGAGTTGGAAACCTGGAGAAAACCATCAAGTTTTACACCGAATTCTTAGGAATGAAGCTGTTAAAACATAGAGATATTCCCGAGGAGAAATACTTGAATGCTTTTCTTGGATATGGACTAGAGGACTCTCGTTTTGTTTTGTAGTTGACATATAATTGTGGAGTTGAGAGTTATGATATTGGCGTAGGGTTTGGACACTTTGCAATAGAAACTGGATATATTTACAAGACGGTTGAGAACATCAAGCGACAGGAATATTAATGCCTCTCAATTCCAATTCACTGGTAAAATTTATATTCATAGGGAATGCTAAGGGTGGACATGAGAAAACTGGAAACATCTACCTTGTCAAGATATTGAAGGCATTTTTGAATTACTATCATTGTTCGAGAGTCCGCAAAGTATGATTCTTGGTGCCATTTCTATTTGAACATAGTTGAGCTATAAATGAAAGGATAAATCCCGCAGATAACCCTAATTCAAACAAGTTCAGGGAGTTATTGATGCACAGAAATAAAGAAGTTGAGAGAGATGGAATCACATTGTCAAGGAGCCACTAGACAAATAATGACCTAGAAATAAACTACATGAAGGAATTTCTAACCAACTCAAGATGCCGAAATAGAACGATAAGTTACAACAACCATTTTTTTAGTAGACCCTAATTTGAGCTATTATCTGAGCTTTGAATTTTTTGATCGAGGATAATTAGTAGCTTTCTCACTTTATTTTGCTTAAGTATTTATGGAACAATATTGAACCACTCAACAACAAAGAGAGTATGCTGAATTTGAAGAGAAGTTGAAACACATTGTTTATCTTGACAACCTTTCACTGTTAGTCACAATACCAATCCTCAAGATAGAACTTTGGAAATTTGGTCCCAATTATTCAAAGGATAATTTAGTTGGTGTTGTTGAAAGGATTTCATTTCACATAAATTGGATGAGTTACAAGTGATATCGAGACTCTGGTAGTTTTAGCATATAACACCCATTTTCAAATTTATGGTTGCAGCTATTGAGGGATAGACTTACCACATTTGATATTACGGGTATCGCAATGATAAATCATGCAAAATGCCAAGATTAACCGTACAACATTGAAACACAGACCAAATCAAGAGCCATATCTGCATATCGTGGAGATTGACGACGTACATGGATTTTGCACCAACAACTTGCACAAGGAAATTAAATTTTAGAATCTGTGAAATATTGGTACATCAGACAATATGGAATGGTGGATATTTGACCAAGTATTTGATCAACGGTTCCAAAACATTTCACAGGAAGAACAAGAAAGGACAAACCAAAATTTCTAATATGTGAAATTTTATACAGCTGGTAGCTTGAAGACACGTGCCAAGTCGACGTTTTCTTGTCAAAGAAATCAACGGTCCTAATAAATTTCACTGATAAAATCAATGTAGGGTTAATATTGAAAGAACTTAGTGAAATTGGGTGAAGCTGGAAGAACTTGGTGGAATTGGGTGTAGTTGGCAATGAACTTTGATGACGGTTGTTTTCCTTTGGCATTTATATTGGTGGGTCTATGATACAAAAATTTTGCATTGAAAAAGATGTGCCTAGTGGTAATGATATTGGATTTGTAATATATGATGAGTATTTTTTTGCATCATAAGTTGTGACTTGTTTGGGTCAAGTAATTAGTAATGTGGTTGCAAAACATAAGTAGTGAAGATGAATCAGAACCATGATTTTTTAGAAAAAATGATATTTTACTTTCACCCTACAAACACCTTGTTTTTCTCCTTTGGGTGTTATCACATTTATATTTTATTTCATATAATCCAAAGAGGTCTTTCAAAAAACATCAGGATATTCAGAACATAAAATGGAAATAGACTACCAAGCACTTGAATGAACTATGGGCTATGATAAAGGATGACAATTTCTTATTCCAATATCCATGGAATACTTCAACTCCTGATCCTACAAGCCATCTAAAAATGTTTTGGAGCCAAGATCATATAAACATATAAGACTTATTATATTGTTAATGTTATACTGAAAATAAATGCAAAAGTTTGGTGAGCAAAATTTATTAACAGGTCAACAAGCAGAGGAAGAAGCAAAAATTCTCTAAAAATGATTGTTTCTGTCATTAACTTCAAAGACATGTTCTCACCAAACCGAGAGGAATTTTGAGAAATTGAGAGAGGGTTTGCTTCATAACAGACTTTTCTACAATAACCTCTCTCATGTTTTACACAGGTATTATGGATTGGTATGATAGAAGTCATCTTCAGGGGGGATTTTTCATATTTTTAAAATCTTGTTTGAGTCATCAACTTCAAAGGCCGATTCCAAGGAGATGGAGGTGAATATGAGAAAATTAAGACATGGGTGTTGTTTGGAACATGGTAAATAAATAAATAAATCTCATATTTCACATAGATATCACCAGTTGAGAAATGTAGGTGGGGATTTGAATCCTATTTTTCAGTAGTTTGCATCCTGAAATGAAGGAAAATTAGTTGTAACTATTTTTATTTTTAGAGTTCAGTTAGATTTCAAATTGGATATAGGGTAGAGGTTGTTTTCCTATATATTGAGATGTATTTTACAGTTTTAGGGTTGTATTTTCAAGAGAAGAGAGGCTTTTCATTGTAATATGTTTCATTTTTCCATATATGAATAAAAATTGCAGAGGAGGAATGTTGAAGTTTCCATGGTAGAGATTTCTTATGCCATCATTTTCCTTAGTAAGTAATATTCTGATGTGAATTATTTTCCAATTTAAACACTCCATTTTTTCATTTCTTTCATGTTTGAGCAACATTTTATGGAACTAGAATTCATCTTGCATGCTCTAGATTCATTGTTCAAGCATTTCGAAACATTTTCTTCTAAATTCTTGCAGAACTCACCCAATATTGGTGCTCTGCTTGATGTTCTGTCTTCCTTTTCTTTCTACTTGACCTGAAAAAAGCCTCAAGACTGAGGAAATAATGTCTACCTTTCCTCTATCCATGAACCTTTCAAATCCCTACCTTTTCAACCTACCTTAGATTTGATTGTCGACTCCATTTCCCAATGGTGTCCTCCATGATTGTCCTACCAAACCTTTTTAAAACAAACTTGTCCTAACATAAATATGACCTTCTTAATATTTTGATTAATAATGATTTGTAAATAGTGAGTAATAATAATTTGTAAATAGTGATTGTATTAGGTCATAAATACAGTCTAAAGTGGTTATGTTGTTACCATGGGATCTACCTTCCACAACCTGGGTACATTCTAACTAATAACAAATTGGTTGGAGCACCAAATACATTGGACAAGGTTCAAGAATTTAATATAAAAACACCATAAATCTTCTCCAATTATTCACCAATAATTTTCTTGCAATTGAGGAGCATCAAAGGAAATATTTCATTAGTTACTGTGGTGGAGTATCTAGATACAATTGTGCAAGAAATATAGCAATCTTGCTGAATCTCCAATTAAGGAGTACCGTAAAGCATCTCCACCATTTTTTTTATTGCAATTTAGGAGAATCAAAGACAATATTTCATTTGTTATTGTGGTGGCATATCTAGAGACAATTGTGTAAAAAAGATATCAATATTGGTGATTCTCCCATTGAGGAGCACCATAGAGCATCTCCACCATTGTTTTTCTTGAAATCGAGGAGCCTCAAAGTCAATATTTCATTGGTACTTTTTATGGAGTATATAGACACAATTGAGCAAGAAAAAAACCAAGCTTTGAAAATCTCCCATTGGCGAGCACCATATACCATCTCCAACATTGTTTTCTTGCAATTGAGGAGCATCAAAGGAAATATTTCATTGGTAATCATGGTAGAGTATCTAGACACAATTAGCAAGAAACATAAGAATATTGGGGAAAAACCCATTGAGAAGCACCATAAATCATTGATCACTATGGTGATGGGAAACTCACGCAATCAAGAAAGAAAATTGACAAGGAATAATATACCCAATGAAATACTTAAAGAAATTAGAGGAAAGAAAATAAATGACATGACCAATCGAAGATTCTCAAAGGACACTCAACCAATTCCAGTTGTAGAGGATTCCACAGTTCTTCCTACCAATCCACACAAATAAAGAAAAAAATATTCACTCGAGGGGCCTTCATTTTCCACGACAGTGGAAGAACATGCACCGCATGGTACTGAGCAAAGAGTAAAATGTAGGTGCACATCATCGTAACATGAATTCATTGGCGATTTACTTGGATTTTGGTATACAACTAATGAAGCTAGAGAGCCATTGTATGGCGATCATATGCTTGAAGAGGACAATGTTGTTAAGACCATACATGAATATTTCCAATTTCTACCATCCATCCCCCAGCAAGGGACATAAGGATATGAAGCTCATGTTTGAACGACAAACTGATCGGCTGATATGCTGCAATGTATAGTTCCAACCTCCCTACCTTCATTAGAAACTTCATGCCAATGAACTATGAAACAATACAAATCAATGAAAGTATCATTTGTTAGCTTAAAGTTATGTTGTCTAAACGCAGTAGTGCATATAAAAATAAATAGATTCTTTCTAACTATTTTGATTGTAAATGTGATGGAGAAAAATGTATATTATTTTTATAGTTGCTAAAATCTAGGTGTACTATGACTATTGTTAGTATAAACTTAAGGATAAATATGATCAAAAAATTTGAACCAAGTTCTCATATTGTCAAAAGTTTAGTAGATTCATTTAGTACAATTAGAAATAAATATCGTTCAAAGGATCGCAATTCGGCTTTCCATGTGTTGTCACAATCAATCGTGAAAAAAAGCACTAGGCCCCTTCATCTTCCTATGCCTACATCCAAACTTGCTAATTTGGGTGTCAAAGCAGTCCATAAAAATTGATTTAGAAGAGAACGACTTGAATCTAGTTAAATAGATGTCTAGGCCTTCATTGGCAAGTTGCCATGGTCTGATATGAAGCTCATTGATGCGATAAAGGGATGGGTGAAAGATATTTGGAATGACAACAGTAGACCTTCTTCCAACCAAAATGATGTACTAAAATTAAGAAAGGGTTCAAGGGATTGTGATCCCCACATTAAATGTTTTCTTTACATGACACAAACAAAAATATATGAGATATTTAGGCGTGAACATAATGAACTTAGCTTCGGCTAAAGGTCCTTGGAGAAATGCAAACCATGGTATGTTAAAATAAAAACAACTCGTAACACATGCTGTTGTCGATACCACATTGAATATGGTTATTACTATGACAAATATATACATATATTTCATATATTGCATAACAATATTTTGTAGGAATGCTCAGCTAGATTGGCACTAACATCATCTAGAGACTTTATTCATAGCATTTTATATAGAAGGATAAAAGGTTGCACATTTTATCAAATACCTTGCATAGATTGGACATGCATAGGGTACGATGGAATATTATTATTCGACAAATACATACACATGACTGATGAGCATGAACTTGGGAGGCAAGAGGTGAAATTGTAATCATTCAAATATGTCACATATGATATAGATGGAGGGACTGAAAGAAATAAAATACAACTAGTCACTTCTCAGGTTAGTAATGAGTTCTTGAAAACTATTTTTTTTCCTTAGATTGCAATTTCATGTGTAACAATCTATTGATATATGTCTTTATTGTTGATCTACCAGGTATGGGTTTATGTCTTCATGGACGAATTCTTTGAAAATACAAAACAATATGTTAAGCATGTGCATGTGGCATGTTGGCAAGATGATTAGTTTAGAACATGTTAGGATACATTTCCTATTGGGAGTATCTTATCAGTGGTATATTTTTCAAAAAACTACACTCTTAAACTGCAAAACGAAATTTTGAGTGAATATTATCACTCAGACTAGGTCATCATAATGGTACATATCACCTATTGACATGGGGAAAATATTATTGAATTGTTGGATTTTCTTCCCTCTCTTTGTCCCTGGACCCAGGTTCAACCCCTTTTATGTCAGCACAACAAAGCTCAAGATATCATCCCGACGGAGCAGAGCTCAACCGGCAGCACCTACGACACAAATGTAGTATCACTTGAGATATCTCATTTTTATGGGTAACTTCCAGAACCACGTTTCTGTAGTTTGTGTAGGAGGTTGTTTTAGTTCCTTGGCTCTACCGGCGAGGTTTTCTCAGTGAAGACCGGGAAGGTGGGTTACTAGTTTGCACAGTACTTCAACACTAAAGTATGATCCAACCCTTATTTATTCAATTCATGTAAACAGACAATGAACAGACGGCATAAACATATTCATTACTATAATATGGAAGTCATGCATTTAACCATATGCAACATAGTAATCAATCAAGCATTTAATATATTAATTATGCATATAACTAAGCTACTCAACATTCACACATATACACATCATATAACGTGGAAACCCATCCGAGAAAAAACCACAAGGTGCTCTTCATATGGAATTGAAATGAGGAAATAGATGCACCTTTTATCTATGTACAAAGCTGCAGACTCTGTTCAAGATATTCTCTTCTATATTTTATATACTTTTCCTCCCTCTCATGCTATCTGGTCTTCTCTCTTCTCTCTCTAATATACTCCTACTAGTGATCCGCACATAGCCTAGATTAGATCGACCTTGTCTACTTGTCTGCACACAGTAGAGCCACTACTCTGATAAACTCAGCGATCCAGAGTCATTAACCAAAAACTATCTATCTTAGGTCTATCTCAAGAGTCTTTTCCAAGATTCTAGAGACTACTCAAAATTTTTGTATCATCTAATCAACTCAAAACCATCTAACCCATTTACATCTTGGGTTCCTTATTTTATAGCCCTATTATAGAATCGATATAGATCCCATGCATGCTTATTACATAATCGATACTGACTCGATATAGACTCTAACAGACTCAACTTCAGTCGCTATCCCAGACGACTTACTATCTTCGGCCAACAGGTTGTCTTTCATATTCTAGCAATACATAACAAAAAGGATCTATCGGTATGACTTACAAATATTCCTTTAAACGTGTGGTTTCCGCTGGCTCTAGGCGAGCTCATAACCACGATCTCTAAGGACTATCGCTTTCTCAGCGTTATTCCTTACTGTCATTTTCCTGTCATTACGCTTCTTCACACGCCTGCTTCTGTGAATATTCTGCCATGTCATCTCATTTCTTGCTCTATCCTTCTGTCGTATCTTACTAATCTCGCACAAATTCCTCGTCCTATGTCTTTTCCTTGTCTTATTATTCACTTTTCCTTCTTTTGCCGCAACATTCTTCCATTTCCTTTAATGTTGCTTCCTTTGTCATAGCTCCTTCCTCTTCTCCTTTACACTCTTCTTCCATACTTAGGAAAAATTCTACATGAATTCTTCCCTTTTATCCCGAGGACCAAAAGGAACCCCACACTCACCTGTGGATCATCTCAAGCCACGTGAGCTATTCCTCCATGGTATGAATTGCGTTTATTTTCGTTTGAAAATCCTCCACAATTTTTAGCAACTTCGTTGTTTCTGCGAGCACTTCCTCCTCTATTTTTTGCATGTGCTACACTAGATTGAAATTGACATGTTCCAGTATGTTCCTTTTTACCGAGTCCGCTACCTCGTACACCTTCTGATGCACATGATGAATTATCCTTGTGACTCTTTCTTCCTCTGCTTGCAACTCATCTACCTTTTCCTCACGTTATTGCTACTCTACATGCAGTGTAGTGGTTTGTTGTTGCAATCTGCACAATTGTGTTGTCTTGATATTTTTCTACTCCAAGGGAATCTACTTCATCTCTTTCATATCCGTGTGACATTTGCTTCTAGCATATTGATCTTGTTTGCAATCTGCTGTGATTACTCATCGTCGAGTAAAAATTCCCAATTCAGGGAGACTCGGTCTACAATCGTAGCAAATGCTTTCTCTTCTTCCTCTATTATTTTCACATCCCGAGTGGCTACAACACGTCTTCTCTCCAGCACTTCAGGTGGTGTGTTGGGAATCCTTTGTTCTTCTAACTCTATCACTTTTTTCTTAAGGTCAATTGCTATTTTTCCTAGCCTGAGGACCTTGTCTTCAGATGGCATATCATGTGATATTTCAACATCATCCAAATTCAAACAAACAACATTAATGACATGTGTGAGCTTCTACTTACTTACTTATTCTTTCCTATATTCTTGTGTGGTTATTTTCATTTTGGCCTTGAGTTAGCTGATAGTATTTGCCAAATGTTTCATCTGCTTTTCAAGAGTATTTCACCATACCCGAATCTCTATGGCCGCTGCTTTCTGTAATGCATGCACATTCTTCAATTGTATTTTTCAAAAGTAAAAAAATATGGGGCCAGTAGTGTTTCCGACCTTGCTGGGGTCTGGGTTGTCTAAATCTATCATTTCTTTGCTTAGTTATAGTGTGTTGGGGTGATCTTCTCTGGGTCGTAGGGATTCCTGCACTTGCGATGGGCCATGTGCGTCCTGCGATGATGGTACCTACTGCGGAAGCTCTACTGCAAGTTTGATTTCTTCAATTATTCTTCCAATGTCATTCAACCTATCTGTGATGGTAGTAGTGAATTGATTCTGTTGTCGTCCAAGGTCATTGTGCAGTGTCTATTTACCTTTTTGTAGGCTTCTACCAAAGTTGTGACTTCATCGTCATCCATATGAGCAATATTGGCGTATTTGTTAGCCTTTCATTTCTTACGCAGAGGATCTCTTTATACTTCCTCATTCTGTGCATCCTTTTGTTGTTTCTCCAGTGACGACTCATTCTGAGGATGATTGGGCTGATATTGGCATGGTATTGATGTATCTGCTTATTAGGTATTTCTCTCCCTGAGAGGTGGTGATCCTTCATGCTGCCTTTCTGCTGGCCAATAACTAATAATGATCTCTAGATATTCCGTCGTGAGCATATATTGTGTTGGAAACCATTGTCCTATGGGGTCTCAACATGGTTGGATGTATACATAGTGGGGTGCTAATTGAAAATTAAAAGTATGCTGAAATATGATGATTGCACCGATAGGTGCTCTACTTATCAGTATGGGAGAGATCTTGCAACGTTACGTAATGCTACATGTTGACTATAAATAATATAGGACAACAAACAAGGAATGAGTTGCCATAATTCATTCTTTGTATTTAAGCCCCATTTTACATTATGATATAAATGACATGTTTAATTATCTATTTAGTATAGAGGTGACATATATATATAAACTGTAAATCTTCTTGGAATCCTATTGGAATCAGATTGGCATATTGGAATTCTATGGCTGATCTATGCATCCTCCACAAATCATATGTAGTCCAGTTATTCTTCTATTGTGATAATGGTGAATTGGAATTGAAAATGTTACAAAAGAATGCAGAAGAATCAGCTATTCTTTTACTGATCTCACCTACAATGCCTTCTTTAATAGAACCTTAAAGTCTATGTAGTGCAAATGTATCTGGAAGTATGGTCCCAATAAAAGGAGAATTAAATCTCATTTAGTACAAATATCAACTTTAATCTCTTACTAAAAGATTTCATTAGGGTTTTTAAAGATTGTTGGATAGTAAGTAGACAGGCCTACACCATTAGTTGAATCTTGAGCTGCATCACCTACCATGCTTTAATTTTTCGATTAAAAATCATGGTACAGTGTATACAACTAAGCTACACTTGCGGAATTAGTTCCTACAAATGAGTGCATGGTAAACGATACTTCTTATAACGATTTACGCATTCCCAAAGTATATTCACATCCCTTTCAATATTGTATGTGATATTCATGAGGTAATTCGGAAGTTTCATTTTTTTTTATGGGATGGAATATAAAAATACATATTTTGAAGGAATCATTTTCTTTTGAGTGACCTAAAAAACAAATGCATAAATGGTAAATGTTTTCAAAGAATTCGTTTCCATTCAACCAGAATTTAAAAGAATAAAAATAATAAAATATTTTGGTTTTTTAATTAATCATTACAAAGGAATGCATAAAGTGTAAAGGTTTTCAAAGAAGGGCATACTTTGATTTTTTTTATTAATATGTTCTTTATGTTGTTTTTTAATGGGAGTGTTAAGGTTTAAATATTAAAAAGAAGTGTTTAATAACTTTTCTAAATCTTTAAGTCAAAAATTTGGAAGTTTTAAATTTACAAGGTGTAGGTTTTATGGGCATAAAAGTGAAGTTTTTGCGTCGAGAGGCACTCTACAGCCCAGTATAAGGGAGATCTTGAATGTTATGTGGAAGATCTTGTAACGTTTGTGGATAAAAAATAAAATTTTAATTATCCACTAAATAAATGTCGATCACAAAAACAACCTAATATGGGGGAGATTTTGTAATGTTCTTACCTAACAAACTAATAAAAAATAAAAAATTTAATTATCCACAAAAATATTGTTGGCCTTGTCCTAAACAACCCATTTTTTTATTGTACATGGTTTAGGAGGGCCTTGCAAAAGGTTTTAAAACCATGTGCAAGGCATCCTAAACAACCCATGGTTTTATTGTACATGGTTTAGGAGGGACTTGCAAATGGTTTTAAGACCATGTGCAAGGACTCCTAAAGAACCCATAGTTTTAGGAGGGCCTTGCACATGGTTTTAAAACCATGTATGTGGGAGATGTTGTAATGTCTGTTCCTAACAAAATAACAAATAATAAAAAAAATTATATGTCATTCATAAATAATATTAAATATTAATAATAAAATGTTAGATGTCCACCATAAATAATATTAAATATTAATAATAAAAATATTATATGTCCACCATAAATCATATTAAATATTAATAATAAAAATATTATATGTTGACCTTAAATAAAAATATGTGTCTTTTGGTTTGAATCAAATCAATAGCTCCTTTAATGCAATACTTAATAAGATTTTTACACCTCGACAGATTTGATCCCCCTCAGCGCTTGAGAGAGCCTAGGATTTGGATCTATGCTGGTGGTATTTTCCCTAAGCCTTACCAATTGCTTTACCAGGTTCCTCAAAGCTTCATTATGGAAAAAAAATTAAGTGTTGCTACTCAACTGTCGGCATTTGTTAGGAGAGAACCACAAGTTTTGGTATATTTCTCCTCTACAGAGGACACGTAAGTCTATCAGCTGATAAAATGTTGGCTAAGACCACACAACAAACAAAATTAAAATTATCAACCAAGAATAATGGAAAGGAGTACCTTCTTCCTGTGATGAAGTGGCATCCTGGAGCAGTTTATTAAGAAAGAACTGGGACAAATTAATTTGAACTCCTTCTGCACAGAGTGCAACCAACATTACTATTCCTATAGGACATTGCTTTGGTCTTGAGACACGCAAAAGTTTATGTGTCAATATCATGGATTCCATATGAGTGGCATGATCGTTTATGGATGATATCAAAAACTCTTCTCTAGAGCTGACAAAGCCATACTTTTGTTGGACCTGTGCAATCTTGGCTGGGTGCTTTCCTTCGTCAAAGGTTTTTATTGGGTCCTCCCCATATCTCGACAATCTTGATATTGCTGAGATGAGATAAACATCAATCAAGTGTGGATTTTCCAACCAAAGGAAGCTTGCATGAAAGACTACCAGCAACTATTTTACATAAATATCCACCTGTCTGGTCCGACCAAAGTGCGGCATGAAGAGAAGTGACAGGAGCCTCGACTATGCTAGTCTATTTTCCCATTGCATTGGAACAAAATGGTTTGATAATTTTGGTGTATCTCATACCATATTCATATAATTATTCCTGTCCATGTCGTAGAGTTCATTGGTGTTTGAATCTTGAAAAGGCAGTATTTCCAGTTGAGGCAGGATATCCTGCAATACTTTCATATCCTTCGGTTTCTTAGGTGCTACCATTGTAGCATAGACCTTGGACAGGACGACAACTAGTGATGCATCCTTCCTTCTCGACGGAGTGTAAGGCAGTAATAAATTCCTAGTTTCAAAGTCCTCATGTTCTTCTTGGGCCGATGGTGTTGCTAGATCTTTCTCATTCCTTGGCATCTTCATCTGCTGCTTCCCTTTATGTTATGGTAGCGATTTATGTTCCTGTATTTTGTGTTTTTTGGAAGACCGAGGGGGAACATGGATCGCAGTCGGCCGGGGAGGGTTCCTTGGGGTTCTATTTCATGTACCGTGATGCATGGGAGTAGTGGATACATGTCTCTCAGGGGAGTTAACACTGACTATCGTAATAGAGATGAACTGGTTTCTGCTCATTGAGTTACCTACAATACTCGCTCCTTCTTATTCTAGACACGGTGATTCTAGATTTGGTAATAATGTGTATTATGAAACAACAGCTTCTTGACAATTGTCCTTCACACGAGTATTCTGTACTTATCAAGTACTCTCTTTTTCAAATGGTCTGGGGAAACAACGTGGGTTATTTAAGGAAAAAATTTTGGCATGCCGTCACATAGCTGGAATTTAAAAAGACAATTATTGTTATTTATGGTGAGTATTAATCCAAGGTATGTCGTCCGATTCTATGGATATTTCCAAATTAATGACTGAAAAATACACTATTAGTATTTTACTTAATTACTATGCCAATCATGGTAAAAGATTTTTTTTCCAGAGTTTTCCCCTCCTGTCGTCCCACTGCTTGCAAATTGGTTCTCTTTTTCACAATGTTGTGTAATGTTGTTAGAGTATCTGCTATTTTTTTTCTTTTTTTTTGATGTCATGTCTAATAGGGTACCGTGTAATTTCATACGTGCGATCTCTTTCCACTTCACACATTCCTTCTGACACATGGAGATTATGACGGATGGGATAATATCACTCAGATCCTTCGTGATATTATACCACTCCTTATAGTTATGCTATATTGATGGAATTTCATGTCCACAATAGGTATATCTTTAGATATATTTTCCTTGATGGCTTGTAACGCAACATCCACAGTTGGGTGTTCACTTTCAAATTGGAACATCTAGGTAAAACTTACAATTAATATTTCACATTCAATGGTTCCACGTCGTAGTTCTTCTGAGGTGTACCAACTTCTTGGCACCATTTCCAAAGTGTGTATGAATTGGTGAACCCATTCTTGTCACGGATATTCTTTCCAAATCCCACGACATTGCTCAATATGTTTTCTAGGATATGTCAATATTGTGTATTTTTTATCATAATAAATGATCTCTTCTCCAAATATGATCTCGATTAGTCTCCTACATTGTGGCCATTTAGAGATCTACTATTTATTTGCACCCCACCATCTAGCAGGCGTTGCTTTCAACACATACTCCAAAGTGGACAATCGCTATGATTTGGTTACCTTTTCTTCAAATTATTCCAAAAGGGATGCAAGGTTAGGAAATCCTTCATATGTAGGCATTGCACTTGATTCAGCTGCAACCCTATGAAGAAATATTGTGATTCTCACACATCTGGGCATGGAAAATCCATGCAACCTATTCTACTAGTTTTCCAGAGCATCACCCAAGTCGGACGTGCATGAGCTTACACTCTGCCAACTTAGGTTTCCATCAGCTGTTGGGTTAATATAGTCTTCTTTTGAAGACATGATGTTGTATAACTAGTCAAGATAATTGTCTTTCCCTTCTTAGTGCACAGGCTCAACATATCATTGTCCTTCAAGCGAATCAATAAGTGCAACCACTCTTATTTCAGAATCTTCAAACGAAAAGGATACTTTTCTTGAAGTTTATAATAGTTTGGTTTTCTATTTCCCAATAAATTCCTAAAGGAGTAGGATATGGGTTTGTGTCATCGACAATGTCAATAAATTCGAAGTTGTCATATGTTCTTAAGCCTTCGACTTCCACAGGTACTTGGGATAGTCTATCGATTGGTAGAACCTTCGACTAGTTTGCAATCCTTAGCTGAATACGAGACCAATCTAATCGTGACTTATTCATGCTCTCCCATGTCTATCTTGTCAATATATTCACATCCAAGCCAAAGTCTAGTATGATATAGTCTATATCATAATCTCCTATATATGAAGTCATTCACAGTTCTCGGCCTGTCTTCAGTTTTCTCCCAATATGATTGACTCCTTTTTTTAGGTTGTAGGTCTTCTGTGGTTTATTCTATGAGTGCTATCAATTATGCAACAAGATATTTATCATGGATTAGCACTAAAAAACTTTTGAAAAATTCTTTAATATTACTAACCTTTTTTATGGGCAGCCTCCTGATTAGTTTTTCAAATCGTTTGGGCATAGCTCTAACTTGTCGAGATGTTTATGGCTGATTGGGATCGAAAAATTCCTATCGCACATACAGGAATACTTCTTTCTCTTGTTGGAAATTTAGTGGAGATTTCTTTTGTGCTGCAAGTTTCACCTACAGATGTCCTTGTGGTGCATTTTGGTATGCTCCCGTCACAACACCTCCTCTTGTGACTACAACAAGGTTCGGTTGTCTTGGTTCAACTAAAATAATTTGAATATTTAAATTAGGGTTTGGATTTGAATTTTGCACTGGGTTGGGGTTAACGACAGTTCTATCCTTCCACTTCACAATAATTTGAAGGAACTATTCAACAGTGTGATCAAATGCTTTTCAATATGTACAATTTTTTGCAGGAGTTTGACAATCTTGGGAAAAATGTCCTGGATGCCCACAATTATAACATGTAATTTGGCCTCTTATGCAACCAAATCCTCCTCGTGGTTGCTGTCATCGACCTCTAAAGTTCCCATCCCCCCTTTTTGAAGGGTATTGTTGTTTTTTAGGATACTAATTCTGCTGGTATTGTGGTTGAGGATATTGTTGTTGTTGATACTGCACAGGATGATACTAAGGCTTCGCTCATTCAACTTGCATTTGTTCATGTTTTTTCATTATGTAGGTATCTATCATCTTCTCCTATAGAAGCTCAAGTTCTTTGCAATTTTTCTCATCATGGCCTACTGACTTACAAAATTTATAATACAAACTAGTGGGTGCACTCACAATCTTCTGTAAGTACACACATTCCTTAGACTTCTGACCTCTAGTCTGGAATATTCTACACCAAGGAATTCCTTGGGTGTTTAATGGGTTCGGCACACCTGTTGTGACATATTTCATCAGTGCTGGAAAATTATATTTATAGTGTCCATCTGATTGCACCTTGTACACCATAATTCCTCTAGAACTTCCTTTCCTCTTTTAATGTCCTAGATCTACACCATAATATTGGCCAGCTGTGTCTGAATTTGCATCATTCCCGAGCTAGTGTCTCCAACTGGAGAGGCTTCTAATTTCATTGCTATTTCAAGAGCTTCTTTCTATGACACAAGTTTCTATTGCAATAGTGGGGTTTAGATATGTGGTAGAAAGGAGAAAATAAACCATTCCTTCTACTACACATCCAACATTTGGAAACTCACTTTGGCCATTAATGAATTAAATCTTTGGTCAAAATACCAAACAAATTCTATCGGTAGCTACTTAATTTCTTTAATATCAGTGATGCATTGGGATTCAGACTTTGACTTTTTAAATTCATATATCAACCTGAGTCGAATCTCGTTGAGTGTTTTTGGGACAAATCCTAGAGAAGAATAACATCTCCCTTCCTGATTGCTCAAAGAAGAGGGAAGGAGGAACAAATTCAAAGGACAAAGAGATAGTACATGCCTTGGTCACTGGCACATCAAGCTCACCTAGCTTCATCATAAACTCTGGAGCTTCTAGACATATGGTTTTGACAAAAGAGACATTCTCCTCTCTTGACATGTCGAAAGGTCCACCAATAGTTTTGGGAGATGACTCTCTCACTGACAGTTTGGGGAAGGGAAGGATTGATCTTGACCATGGTAAGTTCAATAATGTGTTGTATGTTCTAGGTCTTGCCTCTAATCTCTTGTTTGTGCATTAGATGACTCATAATGGGTCTCCAAAGAAGGTCATATTCTCCCCTGATGATGTTGAAATCACTGAGATTTTGAATGGTAAAGTCATAGCAAAAGGTGTTGTTGATCACACTTCGAAGGTATACAAGTTTTCCCATTTTCTACCCTACTCAAACCCCTCTACTCTTCTGATTCATGCTAATGAAGCAAGCAAGATTTGGCATGAAAGATTTGTCCATCTTAACTACAAGTATATTTCTGATTTGAGTGAAAAATATATGGTCATAGGGTTACCAAAGATCAAGTTTTCTAAGGGATTCTGTCAAGGTTGTATCCTAGGAAAACACCCAGAGCACAAATATGAGAAAGCTAGTCATGAGGGAACCTTTGCACCTCTTGAGTTGATCCACAATGACATTACTGGTCCATTCCCTCATATGTCTATGAGTCAAGCCAAATATGCACTAACCTTCATAGATGAATTTTCTAGGTATTGTTGGGTTTACTTCCTAAAGCATAATTCTAAAGTTTTTGACCTCTTCAAAGTCTTTAGAGCCTTGGTTGAAAACCAGTCTGGGAGGAAACCCAAGATCCTCAGATATGACAATGGTGGTGAGTATTTCAAGTCTAAGTTCATTCAGTATTGTAAATATGAAGGTATTGATATGCAGCATTCAATCTCTTACACACTATAGAAAAATGGTGTTGCTGAGAGAAAGAACAAATCACTGAAGGAGATGGAAACCTGCATGATGGAGGCTAAGACTTTGCCACCAAATTTTTGGGATGAGGCTATAAAATATGCATCCTACATCCAGAATAAGGTTCCTCATAAGCATCTTGATGGTATGACTCCTTTTGAATCTTGGAGTGGGCACAAGGCAGATGTTACCCATTTCAAGATTTTTGGCTCAAAGGCTTGGGCTAGAATTCCAACTGAAAAGAGAAAGGCTTTGCAACCCCAAAGCCAAGAGTTCCTATTTGTTGGGTATTCTAAAGATTCAAAAGGGTACACACTGATCAACTTGAGAACTAACAAAGCTTTCATTGAAAGAAGTGTTCATTTCCAAGAAGAGCCTTTAGTAGCAGTTGAAGTTGGAGAGTCTTCTTCCCCACCAGAACCATTGATTGTAAGTGCAGAGACTAATGAGTTTGCTGATTCTCATATGTCTGATAATAATGATTTGATTTTAGATCCTAACATTCCTAGAAGACCAAAATGGGAAGCAAATACCATTAATGCAGTTGGGGAACTAGCTGAAAATCCTAGTGACACTAGGAGGACTAGATATCAATTTGAGAGTGCCCTTTGTGTGAAAGACCCTCTATTTGATGAGAAGTGCTATATGATGGTTGAATAATATCCACAAACATATAAATATGCATCACATGATCCAAGATGGAAAACAGCCATGAAAGAAGAATTCATCTCACTCCAAAGGAACAACACTTAGGAACTGGTTGATATTCCCCCAGGGAGGAAGCTAGTTCAATGTAAGTGGGTTTTCAAGACTAATTTTGCTGCTGATGGTTCACCTTTGAAATATAAGGAAATATTGGTAGCCAAGGGATACTCACAATTACATGGTATTGACTACAATGAAACCTTTGCACCAGTGGAAAAGATGGACTCCATAAGGCTAGCTCTTGCATTTGCAACTTCGAAGCAGTGGGAAATGCATCACATGGATGTGAAGTGTGCTTTCCTAAATGGAGATATAAATGAAAATATTTACATGCAACAGCCTAAAGGGTTTTTTTCTAATCCATATTTAGTGTGCAGGTTAAATAAATCATTGTATGGGCTCAAGCAAGCCCCCAGGGCTTGGTATGCCAAGATTGATGTCTTTTTGCTATCACTGAGTTTTGTTCGATGCAATTCTGATCATAATGTTTATTTGAAGTTAATTCATGGTTCTTTGATGATTATTGTCTTGTATTTGTATGACCTACTAATCACAGGAAGTTCAAAGAGAGAGTTTGCATCCTTGAAGGATGTAATGAACCATGCATTTTCTATGACAGATTTGGGATTGTTGAGCCAATTATTGGGTCTTGAAATTGCTCAGTCCCAAGATGGAATAATAGTACATCATTCCAAGTATGATTTGGATTTGCTGAAAAAGTTCAACATGAAATATTGAAAGCCAAGAAACACTCCCTTCCTTTCAGGTGTTAAGCTTGAAGAAGCAGGTTCTTCTCCTATGGTAAATAATACACTGTATAGGCAGTTGATTGGGTGTTTGCTTTATCTTACACACACTTGACCTGATATATATTATGCAGTTAGTGTGGCTTCAAGATACATGGATCAGCCTCATGAGATCCACTGGAGAGAAGCCAAAAGGATCCTAAACTTTGTTCAAGGAACAATAACTCATGGGATCTTCTACAAAGAAAAATCTGATCTTGATTTGATTGGGTTTAATGACAGTGATTGGGTAGGTGACAACACAGATTGAAAGTCTACATCAGGATATGTGTTCATGCTTGCAGAAGGACCAATTAGTTGTTCAAGAAAGAAGCAGAGTTCCATAGCACTCTCATATACAGAAGCAGAGTATAGAGGAGTTGTAAATGCAACAACTCAATGTTTTTGGTTGCAAGGGATACTTGGAGAATGTGGCTTCGAATCATAGTTTTCAACTATTATCTACTGTGATAATTAGAGCATCATTCGAATATGCAATTATCCAGTTCAAAGACAACAAACCAAGCACATTGAGATCCATATGCACTACATCATACAGCTCGTGCATGATGGTACCATTGATCTACTCTTATGTGCATCTTTAGAACAAGTAGTAGACATCTTCACCAAAGTTTTTTGTGAGAAGACATTCAACAATCTCAAATCACTGTTGGAGATTTATGATCATGCTGTGAATCATGATTGATGACAAGATTTCCAAAATTTTGTTTTTCCTGTCCATGTTTAAGGGAGGATTTTCCCACTGGGTTTTTTCCTCTTTCCTTGGTTGTACAGACAAGCAATATGTAAAGGGTGACTAAGCCTTGTTACTAGGCCCTATAGTTTTATGATATTTACTCATAAAGTCAGGATGAAGGGGGGGTGTTATAATAATCAACCCATAGTTACCTACATTAGACATTAATTTAATTATTTTCGTCTTATTACCTAGTTTCCTAGATTCCGAGTCTATGTTAGTTGCCTTCTACATGTCTTAGAAGTCAACACATGCTAAAACTGATTCATGGAGTGCTTGGGAAACATCCCAGAAACCCAATTTAGAATGTCTTCTTTATTCTGGATTCTCTAAAGTGCATATCTGCTTTTTCTGAAAAGTTGCCTTGTTTTATTTCTGAATTAAGGGAAAAGGAAAAGTTAGACTAAGTGTAGTTTCCTTGTTTTTTGACCACATCATCCTCCATCCTTTTATCCAAATAAAATCATATATGATTTTTCTTTACATCCCTCTTTATATTTCCCACTTGACTTATCCAATTCGTGAGCATCTACCTAGATTTGGAAACTGCTTTATGCACCTATGGGGGACTTGACTAGTTTTGTTAAGCCTGCTTTTCATTATTTCAAATGACATATTTCTGCATTGGATTCTCTCATTTAATTATATATTACAATAACCTATTACTTCATAAGGTTGGCTATTGTACACTTACTCAATATAGATTAGTGTTATGCTCCAATTTCAGTCTCCTTTGGTGTTAATTTTGCATGTTTGATTAGCAATTTTGTGAGTGTAATTATTCTATCTCTTGGGCTCAATTTCCACATTGTAGAAGTTTATTTTGTTTTCCCCGTGGTTGGGAAGTTTCTTTGCTAATTTTCAGTCAGTGGGATCTTTCCTGGGCGATTTTCTGTTGTTTCCTCCTTCATACGAGTGGGAAATTTCGTTTTTGGGGCTGCACAGTCAATGGGGAAATATATCCATGAATTGGGGAATAGAAGGGGCCATTTTTGCCCACGTGAAACCCATAGACCATTTCAGAAACGAATTTCTCATCCTAGGTCATTTTTCCCCATTTTACCAGTTAGTTTTGGGTTGCAAACCCGTTTTTGGTTATGTTCTGTGGTTGGGAAGGTAGACCCACGATTTGGGTGTGAACAGAGGTTGTTTTTTCCTTTGGAAGTCCATTCAACATTTTCTAAATGATTTGGGTCACTTGGGTTGTTTTCCCCCTTTGTCATTTCTATTTTGGGTTCCCCTGACATTTTTTCTTCATACCCAAAACTTGCATTTTATTGTGTAGTGCATCCCTGTGTCGGCTTGGCTGAGTAAGTCCAAGGATCCATATGTTAGTGGAATAACTATGTTTGGCTATGGTTATTGGCTTCACTATAGGTTTTTGACATTGTTGTGTGTAATTCTGTGTCCCCTAGTTCATTGTGGAAATCATGCCCAGCTTAGGGGTGGAAGTGATGATGAGAGAGTAAGGAGCACACTGGCCTATGGTTGGGTGGAACATTGTAGTGACATAGCTAGTTGCGGGGAAGCTTCTTCTCAAGATAAGTATTCTTTTATTTAATTCTACAATTGTATTTTATTCATAAATTATCATGAACATGTTAAATGCTTGAACAAGATGAACGTTTATTGTTTTATGAGTATGAACAACATGTATGTGTTGAATGAAATGTATTGCTTCCGCTGTAGATTGCATTATGCACCTGTAAATATTTCATGTTCAATGCAATTTTTATTGTTTTTGTTCATGGGGCTTAGATTTCTTGGATTTATAGTGGCACTAGTCATGTCCTCTCTCTGGTAGAAGGGTGGGGACGTGAGAAAGTTTTTCCTCTATTGTCAGTTTTACCTATTTGTAATGGAGCTAGGAAAAGTAGCTATCTCTGTGCAGTTCCACATAAAAATTTCAAAGAAGATATGCCAGTGTAAAATATTTTTTAGTCATAATCTAATAGAAAACTCAGGGAAAACACAACCATGCCTGGCATAACAATAAATACAATTTCCATCTCACAATTCCATAGCCACTAATAGTGATACTCAACAAATGAGCAACTCTTAAAAGTAATAAGGTATCCCTGCAAGCAAGATGTCAGTAATGAGGGAAGTTTTAGATAGGATTCTTATAAAAACATTGGATCTATCTCATGATAATCAAACCGGTAATCACCTTGAATATGGATTTTTGTTAGGAATATATACAACAACTCTCTCTCTCTCTCTCTCTCTCTCTCTCTCTCTCTCTCTCTCTCTCTCTCTCTCTCTTTTAATGACAACTTAGTTGCAACAAGACCACTTCCCTAGTAAGGAATAATGTCACACTCGGGTCTTACCTAGAAACTGAACAAGCTAGCTCCGTCAAGATACTCCTTGTCTTTTGGGTTTTACACCAAAAGCAATTACCATGGCCCAGTAACCACTTATTAGTAATTTCAGTCCAAGTAAGGTCCACGAACATGGTCAGGATGGCTTGTGATAAGACCCATGTACTTGAATACAACAAGTTATATTAGAAAATAAAAAATGATTTTACAAATGCAAACTACAATCCATTCCCTTGGCTTGGGAACCAACTGATGGTAATTTCATTCATTGAGCATGTATATGAACATGATATGATGACTTATGATAAGAATATCTATCTTGCATCTTACACTTAATAGGGTTATTTTATTAGTTCCAAGGTGATCAAGGTGAGATCAAAAAAGAATATAGGTTAAAGAAGTTGTTAAAGATATGCTTCCAATAATCACTAAAACACCTGACAAGAATACGAGAGTACTTCCTAAAAGTCAATCATCATTATGAGGATAGATAAAGATAGTGATCATACGAACTGAAGATTCAATTTGAAAAGTTAGCATAGATTCTGGATTGCATTCCCATGAATATATTGGTCTAGGTATGGGTTGGGTGGAGATTTCTGATGTATCCAAATTAAAATTCCTTAGTTAAAACATTATAGTGATAAACCATTTTACCAAATGCAACTAGCTGTTGTGAGTATGCAATGTCTTGTAAACAAAAGAAACATGAAATCAATCAAACCAAACAAAATCAAAAGAAAATCAATAAAAACACACGTATATATAGGTAATTAGAACTTACCTCAAGAAAATTACTTCTTGAGGAGTTGGATGTTCATTGGATAAGCCTTAGAAAGACCCTTCAATGTCTGTAAGAAGATAGTACCAGGGCCAAGATTTTTGTAATAATGAATGTCCCTAACCACAGATAGTGAAACTTTGTATTGTCTATTTTGTCTTTGTGGGGTTTGTCGCACTTTAGAACCAGATCCCCAATCTGAAAATCATGACTGGTGGAGTAATTATCATCAAACCATCCTTTTACCAATTTTTGCTGGTGATATAACTTGTTCCTGGATTTTTCCCTCTCCTCTTGTAGTTTAAGAAGAGTATGAATTTGATCCTGCAGAGGGGAGGATTCAACATCATGCGAACAAGATTGTACAATGTGTAGTGATGGGAGAAGAAGAATTGATGGTAAGACAGACTCTTTTCCATAGACCAGGAAGTAGGGATAATTTCCAATAGAAACCTTAGGACTGATTCGGTCTACCCATAAGGAATTAAAAATATTTGTATGCCAATCTCTGTGGTTGGTGGCCACAATTTTCTTTAAATTATTGATCAAAATCTTGTTTGAATATTCTTCCAAACGATTACCATGTGGGTAATAATTAGCAGAATATTTCACTTTAATTCCCTTTTCAAGGGCATATTGAGTGAGGTCAATTGGATTAAAATAAGAGGCATTATAAAAAATCAAAGATTCAGGAACCACAAACCTGGTAAAAATATTACTCTCTCGAAAGTATATAAATGAGTTGGTATTAGTGACCTTAAAGGGTATTGATTCTACCCATCGAGGAAAATAATATGTTGCAATCAAAATGTACTTATCCTAAAACACAGAGCGAGGATTAATGGGACCAATAAAATCCAGTCCCAATTGTTGAAATGGATACTAGACAGTGACAGGTTGAAGGGAAAAGGTTGGCTTCTTCAATTTTCCAGCACATCTTTGGCAAGGATCACATTTTATGACAAAGTTATGTGTATGTTTGAATAATGTGGGCCAATAATATCCTTCTCTTAACACTTTCTAGGATGTAGTTTATCCTGATAAGTGTCCACCCACAGGTCCTACATGCATGTCAACAAAATTTTTGTCATCTTCTAGTTTTCAAGGAACCTGAGAAAGACACCATCATAATTTTTCTTGAACAACACCTTATCAATGAATTGATAATTTTTCAATATCAATATCAATGTCCTATGCTTCTTGAATTTGAGGGTTGGAGGGGCATACCCGTGAGTAAGATAAAATTTAATATCATCATACCATTTAGATGACAGAGTAGAAATAACGTCAATAGTGTTAGCAGACATGTCTTCCTCTTGAATCCATTGTTGTTCCTTCTTTGGGTTATTTGATTGGGATGCCAGTAAAAATAATCCTTTCCCTTTGACTATCTTGGTAGGGTTAATCTCCAAATCATACACCTGGAGCGCAGTCATCCAATGATCTCTTTTTTCTCCTAACTCATTTTAGATCAACACATTTCTTATCGCTGCATATGGGACGATCACCTTTGTCTTTGAATTCAACAAATAAGGCCTAAACTACTTCACATATTTATAAACATCATAGGTTATCTTGTCCACCTATGTGTAATTTAACTCGGCCCCTTTGAATGTAGAACTCATGAAAGAAACCGAGATCTCTACGTCCTCTACATTTTTCTAAGTGAGCATTGCAACATAAGAAACATCAGTAGCAAAAGTATATAAAATAAATTATTTTCTAAAATGGGGAGGCATCAATGTAGGAGCATCCATTATAGCCTTATTAATGTTAGTGAATGCATCCTTTTGGATTCCATACCATATAAACACTTCATCTTTCTTAATCATGTCCTGAAGTGGTCTAACAATTTGTGCAAAATTGGGAACAAACATCCTAACAAAATTAATATTTCCCAAAAAGGATTGCATGGCTTTCTTTGAGATAGGGAGCCCAATTTTTGCAATTGCTTCAAATCTCTCTGGGTCGATTATTATTCCATCTTTTGAAACAATAAATCCCAGAAATTTTCCTTCTCTAACTGCAAAAAACGATTTCTTAGGGTTCAAATAAATGCCATACTTCCTACATATTTCAAAAACTTTCCTTATTGAAAACAAATGATCATGTTTTTTTTTTAAAAGTAGTTATATAATAAGTAAACAACGACAGAGTTCTGCATCAAACCTCTGAAAGCTATGTCCATAGATCTCTAGAATGTTGCACTGGCATTGATTATCCAAAAAGGAATTAGCCTAGATGCAGTGTTTTCTAAAAGGTCTGCATCGAAATTTTGTGACCTTGGGACATATTTAATGTTAAAGGATTTAAATGAACTTTTCATGTCCCTAACTAACTTCTGATAATTCAAAAGATGTGGAGATAAAAAATGGATATGGATTCTCACCTGTTTGACTATTATTTCAGAGTCTCCATGACATTGAACGATTTGTGCTCCCATGTTTATTGCTTTCTTGAGCTCCTGTACCAAAGCTTCATATTCAGCAATGTTGTAGGTACACTCAAATTCTAGTCTGCAAGTGATCATCCATTTGGTTCCCTTAGGATCCATGAGTACACAACCTGCACCGATGCCATCTTTAGATCCATCAAATAAAAATGTCCAAGATTACAAATCTAATATAAAATTGGTATCAACATCATATACATTATTTACAATTTCTCTACAAATTGGGATAACCTTACAATTGTCGATTTCTAATAGTCTATCGATATTCTTATTAGGGGAAGAGTCATAAGGAAAATCACCAAAGTAAGAGTCAAGGTTGTAGTTCTCAATGGTTGTATTCACAATGACTACAGGTTAACTTGGATCATTTAGATATGTGACTTTCTATTTCATGAAAAGCTCCCTATTAATATTAATCTAATTAGGCCTTCCATTATATGGCATCCACAAATGGGACCAGTCAGTAGAAAAGTATCCCTTGAGATTCTTAGACCAGTCTGTACTCAGCCACATACCATATGTATTAGGAATATTATCTACTACAATATTCACTGTTTGATGTATTCTAGGGTCCACAGACAATGTTAAAAGGACGTTCTTGAGCTCCCCTAGGACCTTTACTCTAGATATGTCTAACTAAACTATTTGAGTGGGACAAGACTCCCAATTTGCATTTAAATTTCTACACACAGACATAGGCATAACATTTGATGATTCCCCTTAATCGATCATGCAATTGTGGATGTTATTATTAAAAATCTCAAAATTTAGCAAAAAAGGTGGGACCCTTTTTGTACCAGACTTCTGAGCATCAGGCTTTGTGCAAGCTTCCAAATTATGATTCTAAGCCTCTCTAGATTTATTTAACACCATATTCTTAGGTAAATTTTCTCTAATGGATGGTATTTTGAGAAGTTCAAAAAGAGAAATATTTGCTTTATCCCTCTTTAAATCATCTACCAAATTATACTCAACTTTGGGATTACTTGTTTTTGGAGTACATGTCGATGGTGAATTGTCCTATGATGTCAAACATTTACTTTTGGTGTTGTAAGAATGCTACAGATAAAATACATCTTGAGTTTCTTCCTCCTCTACCATTGGAAGCTCTGAAAAACAATTAACAATATTTATATGCGGATCTTGTTCTTCAATGGGAGGCATTGTCTCTATAGCTTCCTATCTAGTATCATCATGCATAGTTTGAGGTGTTGAAGTTAAGGCCTTAAATATAGAATTGATCTAATCAGAGGTGAGTGTTTCCCCAGGGTTTGAAGAAGGTTGATTTTGTAGAGGCTACTAAGGTCTTCTAAGCGATGGCCTTGCCAAACCTCTTTTGTTCACCTGATTATCACTGCTAGCTATTTTAAGATCTACCATGTCATTAGAAATCCTTTGTAACATCTTTTTCATGTTATCCATTTCTTAAGGGTCTTTATTTAGAGTTGTGGGTTTAGGAACACTCTCCTAAGTTCTCCTATATGTAGAAGGATGGTATGGCTCTTGATCAAGATTACCTTTGAGACCGAACATATATTTCTCTACCATGAAAGCCTCTGCAAAGATCGCTTGTAGAGTAGTCTTTCAATCATGCTTAACCCACATGGAAATCATCATAGGAAAAACCTTAATGTAATAGGCTACCAATATTTCTTAGATGGGAAGAACCGTGGTAGGGATCATGTTCTTCAAATAGGAGAACTTTTGATTGAAATCTTTGACACCTTATTTTGGTTTTATCCTAAGAGAATATAACTCTATGACAAGGTCCTTTTGGGTACTATCATCTCCGAACTTCTTGAGGAATAGTGCCTCAAACTATTGCCAAGAATTAATAGAAGCAGCTTCCAAAGCAAAGTACCAAGTGGAAGCTTTTCCCTCAAAAGAATAAGGAAACAATCTACACAACACATCCTCATGTATCAAATTCCTCAATATAATGGCTTGCATGTAATTCTTGACATGATCTTCAGTAGGGGTCCTATCATATGAATTAAAACTGAGAACCCACTTTTCAGTGTTTTTAGGCAATTTATGTAATTGTATGGGGTTAAGGACTATGTACACGTCAAGCCAAGGTCTGTTGAGGAAGTTTCACTATCTAAAGATTCTTCTTATGAAGATGGATATGAATGAGGTGGTGTGGGTGGTGGTAATGCACCAGACTGGTTGTTAAGGTGTGGATCTTCTGGGGACTAGTTTGCAGTTTATAACAGTGGACTATCTTGGGTTTTATGAGTCTCTCCCTATTAAGTATTAACACAAGAGGTAAGAGTTAAAAAAGAACAAGACAAAACATTTTTAAGACTACAAGCTGCCTCAGTTCCTGGATCCACCCTTTCGGTAATATCATTATTGTTTTTTGCCCACTATTCAAAAGTGAGGATTCCACCACTGGGTGGTGTGAAAAAGGGTTCGTTGATCTTTCTAAAACATGGGTGGTAGGGATTGGTGACTAACCTTCTACAAGATGGGATGCAGACATAGAAGCTTGGAAATGGATCCTAGTAACAATAGGTGATCTGGGATGAGGAGGCTTATTAGTGTTTTATCGTGACATGCTTCACAATAGCCCTCTTTCTAGCACAAATTGTTGACAGTCCGAGCTCGTAGGCTGCTGGAAAATATACAAGGCAGTCAACAGAAGGAAATAGTCCAACCAAAAAGGATTTGAATCAATCCCATGTAGACAAGATTCTATCCCCGAGTTATTTATGAGGACTAAATCCTATGGATACCAGGCCTCTACTAGCACAAATGTTTTTCAAATCAATAAGATCTGCTCTTAGGACAAGTGAGAAAAGGTTTAAAGTAATTGAATCCTAGGATAACTATTCAAGGAAACTTGAACAGGGTGTATAATAGATTTAGAATAAGGTAATTGTAAGATATAATAGGTAAGAAGAAACCAATTACTCAATGTACATAAATGTAAATTAAGATCAATCTCTTAAGCCAACTTCAAATAAATCTTAACAACGAAAATTCCAAAGATTTATCCAAAAAAATTTAAATGTACAACATGTCCAATAGGCAATAATAATTAACGAATCTATATCAAGTATTAATGACTAATCAACAACTGTCAAATAGAGCATGTGAATCAAATTCAAACATTCATTCAACTCACATTCAATGTGTCAACGTCGTAAGGAAAAATCAATACGTGAACAAACACATCAGAAGATAAACAACCAATAATTAGTATGCCAGATAGATGGAAGAAAGACTAAAATTCATGAAAGACATTTGATGAATAACCATAGAACATAGCATAAAATGACAATGTAATTTTATTCATTTGCAAAAAATTAAAAACTACAAAATCACAAGCTTTCTTGTTATGTGCTTGGTAGTTTGTTCTCCTGTATAGATCCTAGGCTTAATCTCCTTAGTACCCCCCTCCCCCACACCCCTTTTCACTTGGGAAGTACCCTCACTTTAAATAATATTACAAAATTTATAAAAAGGAAATTTCCCAAGATGTGGGATTACAAGATAATTTAGTTTCATGGCTTTCCAAGGGCGAAACGCCACTTGGAATCTAGGTCCATCAGATCCTCCATGTCTTGATACTTGGAATGTATCCAAGTGTACTTTCGTTTTGCACATTTGGGATGCAATATCCCTCTTTTTTACCTTCTTCCACTCTCATAGGTACACCTGTATTCTCATCATCGCAACATGGGGTATCTCAATCCATCTCATGATTTCCTGCATAGTAAGTTGGGTGATCTCTTGGATCTGATCCTTGGATGTAGTGAAATTTCTTTCAATTTCTTCCAATTTCAGCTTTGGGGAAAGTTCTTGATCAATCGGATCAAAAAACCACATGTCCAAAAAAATGAGCAAAGTTTCATCAACAAACCACCTTATTTTGAATGTCATATGTCCATCTTTGATGATGGATTCTATCGCATCGCATATGCTTTTCTAGGTCTTAATCGTGACTTCACTCTTCTTGGTCTGAAGTTTATCCATGAGTGGAAAATCATGTGGTATGTCTTTGATGTTTTTCTGCCACTCTATTGGCATGCAGTTTCAGAGATAATTAGTTGCGCAACACTGAGGATGATGTGCAAGGTCAAAGTTGATGTGCAAAGGAATATGGCATGCAAGATAATTTGGTCACATTTTGTATATTGTGGTCATATTTGTAGATTTTGGTCGTTATTTTGTATCTTTTGGTCGAAGTAGTTAGGAATTTGTTTTAAGTGGACCACATTATAAAAGGCGCAAGCCTATGTTGGGAGAACTTTTGATGCTCTTGGAGAGATAATCTTTGGGAGATATTTTGTGTACTTAGAGAGCACAACTATGATCTATATTTGATGTGGGATCTCAATTGCGGAGCTGTTTTGAGAACCTACAGTTTTGATGTGAAGTTAATATGACATGACAGAGATTTGATAGAAACACAGTGTCTTTTGCGTCCTCTTGTTTTCCTTCTTTTTGGGATGTGATATGAATGGAGGAATACTGCATTATGATGTTTCTCTATGAATGATGTGATGCTTTCATGTTTTGAATGATGTTATGTTGGTGGACCTATTTATGTGTCAATTCTCCTGCTGCAATTTGAATAGGTTGATCTAATATGATGAATGATGATATGAGTTTAAGATAAATGAATCAGTGCTTGGATCTATGAAGTAATGATTTGATAGTTGAACAGTAGATGCGTAAACCCTCCTTCTTACTATGGAAACATGGTTCCGACAGTTCTCCCTTTAACATCTCGGGTGATACCTCATCTGCTCCGCAGGTGTTGCTGGATAGGGTAAAACCTGTCTAGGTCGATGCTCAAGGAGATCGTTGGGTTAAGGGTGTCAACAAAGAGTGAACCCTTGTCGATGGATCTAAGTCAACAAATGGTTTCATTTCTAGGACCATAGTGCAAAGGATAAGGAGGACATTTTGTGCCATTCGACAAGACTGGATATCCAAGATTGGTTTGACCATAAGGCTCAAGAATTTGTAGCAGAAGAGAATTAGAACCTTGGATTAACAACAGAATAGTATCTAGGGAGGTACCTGTATTCTAATCTACATGAGTACTTCTTTCATGAATTACTGATCATCTTGTATGAGTGGTTATCATAGTTGACCTATTGGAAGACAAATTTTCAAGGAGGCGAACCAACTTGCTGGACCCCATGTTTGATCTAGCAACTGCAAGAGGTATATAACAAAGCATCAAGGTTTGTCGAGGTGTGGCTTGACAACATATTGGATGGCTACATTACTGAGTTTGTAGTCAAGACAGTCAAATTGTACAGTAACATTGAGAGGTTTCTTTTATCTTTGCAATTGTCAGTTAAGATGCTCATATGTGAGAAGATCATATTGAAGATGAACTCCAATGAGTAGAGCCCCGGTGTGTGGATTTTGCGGGTATCGTGGAGATGAGGGTTGGATGGAATGACATGGGGTAGATGGATGCACTAGTACAAGTGATCAATTTTGCCACTTTAGTTTTCCATGTTAGTTTTACTTTTGTGGAAAAATCAAGGGTAAATTATGCATTTTTACAATTTTTTTTAAGGAAGCCCCGACTTTCGTCGCTGTGTCCATGCCAGACCATCTCTATAGCGACGGCACCGTCTTTTGTTGACTTTTTACAATGGTCAAGGTGTCGATACAGCGACGGCCAAGAGTTTAAGCGTGGTTATGTTTGATTTTTTTGTGAATTTTGTTCAACGCGCGCAGTTATGTTTGTTTTTTTTGTGAATTTTGTATGCTGGGAATGAGCATGTGAACGATTTGATTTGAGAAATATATCTTTCAGGGTATTCAGATCTGAGTCGAGACCTCAAATAACTGGCCATGGATGATCTTTCGAGCCCGAAACAATGTCTCTCATGGAGGAAAATCAATACATCAGAGCTGAAAACACACGATAAGGAACGAGATCTGTGGATTTCAATAAGTGGGAAGGTTTATGATGTTAGTAAGTGGTTAGACAAGCATCCTGGAGGGGAACTGCCTCTTTTGAATCTAGCAGGCCAGGATGTGAAGGATGCATTTGTTTCCTATCATCCGGGCTCCACGTGGAAGTATTTAGATCAATTTATGATTGGCATTCATGAAGATTACGAGGTTTCTGAGGTTTCTAAGGATTATCGTAAGCTTCTGGGGGAGTTGAAGAAGGCTGGGCTCTTCAAGGGGCCTCTGTTAGTTTATTTTTTGATAGGTTTATGGATGATGACAATACTGGCTTTGTGTGTAGTGGGTGTGTTGTTTTATGAAGGGTTTTGGCTTCATGCTGGCTGTGGGGTTTTGTTGGGGGCGGTGTGGATTCAGAGTGGATGGATTGGGCACAATTCGGCTCACTATGGGCTTGTGGGTCATAATAAAATCGATAGGATTATTCAGTTGGTGGCTGGAAATTGCTTGTCTAGGATTAGTATTGGATGGTGGAAGAGAAATCATAATGCCCATCATATTTCATGCAATAGTCTGGACTTTGATACGGATCTTCAAAATGTGAATCAAGCGGAAAGAGAGTGAGCAAGGGCAGGGGTGTGTTCCCATATCATGTGATAGTCCAAGGTGCGTTATGTTTCTGAGTTTGATTAAAATACAGCATTTTATATGCTTTTGATTTGAAATATCTTTGTTATATTAATGGGTATCTCTATACGAGTGTATGATTAAATTGTTTGTGTAATTTGGAAATTACATGTGATTTCTGTGAAAAAGTTATAAATGCAAGGGTTTGATACTGGAACAAGAACTTCAACAATTAATAGCTACAAGAATATGAAATTCCTGTGAAGAGGTTTTAAGGTTTGGGTAAATCAAATTGTGATTCGATTTGGTCAAAATCTTGACCAAAGATTGAGTTGGCGTGAAGGCTTTCTGTGTTAAAGAATTTACCAAGTTTATGTGAAGTTGAAATGTATATGTCTATCATGAAATCGTGACATGTGGAAGCAAGAGAAGGTGTGAATGTATTTGTATGTAAAAATATCAAGAATATGTAGAGCTTCTTCTTGCTGAAACTGTGTGAATGGATACCGTTGGACTTATGAAACTTCGACTTGGAATTTGAAAAACAAAATGTTGTGTTTATGTGACTTCAGTTTCAAAAATTGCATGGGTTTGTTTCCCTTTTGTCGAACAAAATCACAGATCCTGTCTATTGGTGGAAGGCATGGGTTTGGCACATGTGAATGTGTGTCATCTGACATGGAATAAAGAAAAAAAGCCTAAGATGCTGGTAATGTTTTCCTTTGTTTGAATGGCTTCTTTGTTGTAATAACTCGCTATTTGATATTGGTGACTATTTTGAAAGAGATTGGAGTTATATTTAGCCATGTTCAGGTCATGTAACTCTTGTTTAGCGTTTCAACAAAAATATTGAAGGTGTTTGGTAGGTTGAAGGTGGAAAATCAGAAACAGAGTAATTATGTGTTCTCTTTGTTCCTCACTACAGGCTTGGCATATTCTTGTAGTTCTGTGATTTTTTTTTCTTTTATTTGAAATTGGATTATTAGCCACGCTTATAGAAGTGGAAGGCATCACACCAATCATTGATAGAGAGGTAGAAGGTTGGGAACCAAATTGAAGAGTTGATAACGTTTAAGAATTAGGATTTTTTTTGTGAATATACTCCTTGGGCCTACATCAAAAGTGGTATCATATCCCAATTTCTCTTTGGGATGAATGGAGGAGATGTGTTGTAACAACAGTTTGTAGACGAGGATTTCAGTCAAAATCAACGTTGGAAATTTTTGGAGAAATGGTAAGTGGATATAGGTCTATGCTTTGCATTTGTTAGAATAATTATATTCTTGAAATAGAGTAATAGCTATAAAAGAGTGTGGTAGATGGACCCTTGCAGCGAGGATTGTTGTGGTTACTTTTAGTATAGCGAGAAGTAAGGAGAATAAGTGAAGTTCTTAGAGGAGGAGTGACTAGAAGTAGGAATCCTATAGAGAGAGAATCGTGAGTGCTTGTCAGCTTGAAGGGTTTTGAGTGGGAGAACCGGTGGAAAGGTTTGTTTGCGGTGCAGCATGGACATGGAGGATCTTGTAGAGGTGATGAGAGAGGTGATTGTTGAAAGTAATCTTAAGGGCTCAAAGAGAGGCCACAAGAAAGAAAAGAAGGATGTCAGAGAAGATGGCATAAAGAAGAAGAGTCAAATAGAGTTTGTCAGGAAACTTGTTGAAATAGAAGGATTAGTGCATTGACAGTGCTGCTACAGGAAAAGGAAGATGCAGAAGACCAGTATTATGGATGGAAATTGAGGAAAATTTTGAAATGGCTTATAGTAAAACTATATTCTAGAAAACTCAAGTAAAAGCTGAATGTTTGGTGGAAGAATAAGAGAAAACTCAAAGCAGTTGAGCATAAAGAGATAGTTCACATCTATGAACCATAGAAAGATGTATACCTTGATGAAGGGGAGGAAGAAAATATTGATGAAGAATTTGTTGAAAAAATCAGGGATGTAAATAGTTCACATCAGTATGAAGAGAAAAGAGGAGAGCTCTGAGAAACTGAGCAAAATGAAGTTCACAGTATTTGTGAACCTAAACAAGGTGTTTACTTTGATGAATAAAGTGATGAGGATACTGAAGAGAGGTCTGTTGAATATCTCAGTGGTTGTTAAGCAGAAGCAAAGAAACATGAAGAATGGGAGATGAAAGCATCCACAGAGGCTAAAGAACCTTATGCTTTTTATGCTAATGATTTGTTTTACTGCATATTGGACAGGCAAAGAAAAAGGGCAGTTGTTGAACACTGTCATGCATATTGGAAAGGATAAAGATGAATATGAAATCTCAGGTATGTTGTGGTAGGTTTACATTATGAATATCTATCTGGTTGTCTTATTCTAGACAGTTGAAACATATATGTCCAGCATGAAATATTGACGGGTGGAAGCAAGAGAGGGTGTGAATGTATTTATGTGTAAAAATATCGAGAATATGCAGAACTTATTCTTGTTGAAAGTGTGTGAATGGATATTGTTGGAATTCTGAAACTTTGACTTGACATGTGAAAAACAAAATGTTGTGTTTATGTGAATTCGGTTACACAAATTGTGTGGGTTTGTTTCTGTTTCGTTTGAGCATTGAACAAAATCACAAATCCTATCTATTGGTGGAACGCATGGGTTTGGAACATGTGAATGTGTGCCATCTGACTTGGAATAAGAACAAAATTTTGATATGATGGTAATGTTTTCCTTTGTTTGAATTGCTTCTTTGATGTAACAAATCGCTATTTGATATTGGTGACTATTTTGAAAAATATTGTAGTTTCGTTTATCCAAGACTTGTTCAACATTTCCAGAAAAATACTGAAGGTGTTTGGTAGGCTGAAGGTGGAAAATCAGAAACATAGTAATTATGTGTTCTCTTTGTTCCTCACTACAGGCTTTGCATATTCCTGTAGTTCTTTGAATTTTGTTTCTTTTATTTGAAATTGGCTTGTTAGCCACGCTTATAAAAGTTGAAGCCATCACACCAATCATCGATAGAGAGGTGGAAGGCTGGGAACTAAACTTAAGAGTTGATAACGTTTGGGAATTGGGATTCATAACGTTTGGGAATTGGAATTTTTTTGTGAATGTACTCCTTGGGCCTGCATCCCCAAATGACTGGCAATGTAGACCTATTCAAAGTGATTTGATTGATATAATCTTGAATTAAAGAAGGCTCTTATTGTTTTCTTTCAAAATGCTTTGATTGGTTTAATCTTTAGTGAAGGCTCTTGTTTCCATTCAAAGTGTTTTGATTGATTGAGTCTTGAAATAATTAAGCAATGCTCTTATTGTTGTCATTTTTTCTAATGTTTGGAGAGGTTGTGTTTTTCCTCATTGTTACTACTAAGCCCACACCATCTCATTATTGTAATTTATATTGATGGCTTGAATGTTATTATTTCCCTCACTATTACTTCTTAACCTGAGATGTCTCGTTGATGTAATTTCTATTGCTAGCTTGAAGGTTGTTGTTTCCCTCACTATCACTGCAAAACCCTACCATCATTGTTACTACTAGTTACCTCCTAACCTGGACCTCCATGTGAGAAAAACCTTCAACTGACTGGGTGCAGCCTTTGGGGAAAACCTCATGTCGAGTAAATTGTCACCTGAAACTCAACTCCTATGTTTAGGCCAACTCCTAAACAAAGCCAAAGGGGGTGGTCCCTAATAGAAGAATCTAAGGATGTTTCGTTTCAAAAAATAGACTTTTAGGAGTTCTTTTATAAAAGTAAATATAATCTACCAATTTTCAAAGCGTGAAGTAAAATATAAAAATGAAGACTAGTGCCTTTAATCAAATCACACATGTCCTATACACTATATGCAGTATGGGAAGCTTGAAGAAATACTTAGCTTATGATAGAAACTAAGCAGGAGAAGGTAGGAAATTTGCTTAGTGGGTGTACCAATTGACTTCCAATGTTCAAGGTACAAGGTTAATCCTTAAATAATTCCTTGGGACTATCCAAACCTGTGCAAAAGAGGCTGCAAAACAGTAGCAAGAAGTCATGCAGAGATCATCACCTAGCTTCCCATTTACCCTGCAAAATGATGGTTATTCATCCTACAAAAGAGACAATAAGTGAGATTGATCAAATAAATGGAACTAGACCTTAAAAACAACAAATGTGTAATTGTTTAGGGGCTGGTTTGAAGGTTGTTATGACAGAGAGAAAATATCCATTTGCTTGTACTTGGCTTCCCTATTAAAATCCGCCACCTATAAGCTCAAAAGACACAACTAATAAGGTAGATAATTGGTGTAAAATAGGAAGATATAAGCATGCAAGGTTAAACAGAAGACATGTATGCAAAAGACTTATATTTAGATTATCTATCTCAAGTTATTATATGATTTTGACAAATAGATCTAAGCATACAAATCAATCTTCTTAGGATTTTTGTGAATTAACATAGATTCCTTGCATAAAATAAGAAATAAAATCCGATTTTAAATAATGGATGAGTTGAAAAGAAAGAGTTAGAGGTGTCAAGAAGAATGGCAATGGATTCAATAGGACTAGGTAAGAGGACCCTATCCGAAAGGGTCACCAAAGAAAGGAAGTTGTACTAGGCTAACTTCAATCCTCTCGATGAGTGATTAATCATGCAAAGTGACACAAATGTAAATAAGATGTAAAGGAGATCAAAGCTCCTCTTCAATCCTCTTAATGGTGCAACCAACAAGAAAGATTTTAATATAGCATAATCTGACTAAAGGTAAAAGTACTAAAATCAATCTCTTACAAGAAACTTACAATAAGGTTTTAACTAAGGATGCACTTGAGAAATAACCTTACCCTACTGAGTAGCATTACTCTTTCAAAGACCTAATATAAGGGAAATGAATTAACATCCACAATGATACAGTTTACCTCATAACGCATGACAAGTTTAGCATCCATATATATGAGAAGACGGCGCTAATGTAGCCTACAAAGTATTTCTTTATTAACATGATATGTGTTCTCCAAAAGAGTATTACAAATAAGCTCTAAGATTCAACAAACAAACAAAAAGAGAGGAGGATGCTTTCTTTTATAGCAATAATGGAGAAAGTGCTCCCCTTTGGTTTCTCATGCATGTAATAGGAAGTGCACCACCTCTAGGGAATGACTAGAGATTACAAAGGCCCAATATGACACCTCTAGGAAACTTCATGTCATCTCTAGATTGGACTGGGACTAAGTAGTCCCTCATGCACCACATCTGGAGTAAATTGGGATTGAGTAGGCCTTCATGCACCACCTCTAGGGTGAACTAAGACCGAGTATGCCCTCATGCGCCACCTATGGAGTGAACTATGGAGATATGGGGATTCAATTGCACTTAACGGAATATATATGCAATGCTCCCATGATGAACTAGAGCTCAAGGAGAGTGTGCCCTCAAAAAGAATATTCATTTTCCTTAAATCAAGGAAAATGTCTCAAGACACCTCAATTTATAGAAAAAAATGCCCAAACAAAGTGTGCATGTCTTCTCATGTGTATTCAAAGGGGTATAGAAGATATATAAAAGTGTTTAACACCCCCTTTGCCCACTTTTTTACAACATTTTTACATTTTTACCCCCTTGAGGGACTTAAAAAAATTGACAAGGGAAAACATGGTGACACACTAATGCTTAACGTCAAAACCAAGGACTCATACACCATCTTGGGGTAGATGCAATAGTACATACTCATGGCTACGGAGGATTGAGTGAAAAAACCTAGATAAACTCTGATCAATAAGAACTTTTCTTGCAAGGTGTGTTTCAAGTTAATATAACTCGGATCACCTGTTAAAAGATTAACAAACAGCTGTAGCACCTTCATATTCACTGACTCATTATGGCATCCATCCAAAGCATCAATTAAAGGCAAAAAGTTACCATTGCCTCGAAGAAATTCCCGGTGTATATTTTTCATGAGATAGAATAGCTTGGAGAGAATTATAGGTACAAATACTGTTGCAATTATTTCTAATGTCATGGCTTTTTCTCAAAAAATCAAAAAATCTACATCACAAGCTATGGAATTTGGTGCTTTACTTTAATTTATTCAGGTACCACTTTGCATGCCTGATATGTGTTATTAAAAATACCTTGAAGCATAAAACGATAGAGGCCTTATGTGGTGCCTAGGGCTACTTTGCACTCACATACATGCTCCTATTGTAGCATGCTTCTCTGTGCTTGTGTATTTGTGAAGGTAACTGTCCTCATCTGTAAATTTTTGTACGTCATAAGAGAAATTTATCTACCCTGACCAATCATTAAGTTGCAAAGTATTCATTTGACCATTGTAGGGTGACATATTGGCCTTGTTTCCCACTTCGGGAGAGGAACCCGGATTTGGTGGCAATCTTCTTCCTGAAGTGCTGCTCAATTTCTTGCCTGGGTTGCTCCATGAGAATAGTTTGCTGAATGGTAGTGTGTAATGCTATATCAAAAGTTTCAAAATTATAGAAAATCGTGATATTCGTCAATTGACCATCCACATACTTGACTTTTCAGTTAAGATAGTAAATTTTGATCTAGGAACTTCCTCATCAACAGCCTTGTTAACATTGTCCAACCCCATAGAAGCTTGCGTTGCTGATGGAAAGCTTGTTGACAACACTCGTTGGTAACTCTCCTATTGGCAATGCACTTGTGGACAATGTCCTTGTTGATGATCCTCATGTCTGTGACACTCTTGTTGACATCAGTTCAATTGAACAGTTATTGACAGTGATTGAATTGAACCACATTTGGAAGTTGCATGGGTGTTTGTAACTACTTTGAGATTGTTGTGTATGGTAGGAAGTTAGCAAAGCTTTTTATCCTTTCATGATCTCTCTAGCAGAGTGATTTACAAATGTTATGTTCAATCTGTTTGCTTTGTGTGCATTTTCTTCAATTTTATCCATGCTTCTTCTTCTTGTAACGTAATTAATGCCACATTGTTGAGTTGTCCTTGATTGTATATCGGAATCAAAATTCAGAGTTATACACTACAAGTAAGGTAAGAGGCTTGTTTGACTATTTTTCTTTATGTTTGTTAATACATGTTCGGAGTATTGTTGCTTGAATATTCAACCCTCTTTTGTTTTTGATTATCTACTTTCTGAAACACGAGAGACCACCCTGGCCGAATTAAAAAGCATTGAAATATCTCCTTGATCGAGTAACTCCTTGAAGATGCTCTTGACTAAAAGAGGAGTGACATGATGGACACGTTGATGAAGATTTTAAAGAAGATTACCAACACAGGAAATTACTCCAATAGCAGCAACTCCATAGCTAGACTCCTACTTCACTGTGAACTGTTTCAACTTTCACCAAAAGTGAGAAGATCAGGTCAGGTCACAGCTTGCAGTTCAGGTCTGTCTGTTTTTTGGTGTTATTTAGTTGCTTTCAAGAAATATGAAATGTACATGCAAACTGCTTAAACCATTTAAGATCTGAAATTAGTTTTTTTTTTACATGCTGGACACGTTTGCAGGTTAGGTATCTTGATGCTTATATTAAATGGAAGGATCTTGTATATCCAGAAGATTGTCATGATGGTAAGGCTGTGGACAAAGAGGGCATTTCTTTCAGGAATGCCACCGTTTGTGGGAAAATATATGAAGGTGGTGAGGCTAAGTATTTGTTGGACTTTGACCCTGGTTTGCAGGGTAAATAGGTATAGTTGGAAATTTCCTTTTCCAAAAGTGTTCTAATTGATGTCTTTAGTTTCAAACCATGTGAAAACAGTGCCATATACCTCTACTATTTTTATCACTAGGATGAGTGTGATCCTACATTAATATTTTTTTAAAACATTTGCTTCAGTGGCATTCCCTCTGAACATATTTGAAGTGTTTATCATTGTTAACATCCTCTCTTACTGTATACACCTACCATTCCTATTCTTTTCCAGCATGTTAAATTTAAAGAAACAAATTTTCTAGCATCATTTCTGAAATGTGGAATGAATATCATTTCGTGTCACTTGTGATGAATAAAATAAATTTATTGCAATTATTTGTTCCCCTAGCATGGTAGGCAGAAAAATTATCGGAGTTCTATGAAGTTTGCAAAGGTCTTGACCTTGGACGTGGATTTAAATTTCCTACTCTTGAACAGGTACAGATAATTTCATATTGAGTGCAACTTTTTAGTGTAATGGCGTGTTGCTGGATATTATAGATGTGCATGGTTCTGTGTTATACTTACATTTTGTTCTTGTGAATCAAATTACTGGATGAACAGCCACCAGCATCATTTGTTTCTGCAATGGAAGAGTATGTTAAAGATGCCCCAAGATCATCATCAGTCCGTAGAGAGTTGGTATGAACATCTATCCTAAGAGAGTATATAGTTGGTATTAATTAATATTTGTTGTTTCTTGAACAGAAAACTGAGTCTGTTCCAAAGGTTTTAGCTCTGGAGTACAAGAAAAAATCAGAGCCCCAGGATGATGTACTGCCACCACCTCCTCCACCTCCCGAACCAGTCAAGGAAAGTCTTGTACCTGTACAATCTGTGCCAACTGTGACAACTGATCTTTTGGTAAAGATTCGTATTATTGCTCTCATTATATTGGAAAATTGTATACATGATACAGGAATACAACATTGACTGTAGGATTTGACTTGGCAAGATGTTGATTCTTGTGGTTTCTGTCAAATGTGAATATTGTGGTTTGTGAAATAATTGGAAGCTCTAAGCAGTGCTTAACCAACTGTGAAATGACCTTTTTGAATGCTTGTCTGATGGCAGGGATTTGATGACATTAGTCCTGATCCTTCAATTACAGTACTTTGATAACACTAGTTCAATTACAGTGGTCTTATTACTAGGGTGTAATCAATGGTGAAAAGATTACATACTTTCCCATATATGTGACATATAACCTTTGTACTGATCTGTAAACATGCTCTATCTTTATTAGTGTTATTGAATAGAGATGGTTTTATTACTGTGATTAGATTGAGTACTAGTAGAGATTATACAATAGGCTTAAGTACCATTGCTTATGATCGCTTCATGATACTTGTACAAGTTTGATATGTTACAACAAATAAGCTAGCTTTGTATTAGTATCACATCATGTAAGTATTAAATCACCTGTCTTATGGAAGATATGCTATTATGTTACCTTTATTACTGAAATGCTTGATCTTTCTATACTAGTTACAGTAAAGTAATGGTTATTATACTCTATCCATATGTGTAAAAGGATATGATAGATATGCTTTGTACAGCTTAGTGATTACAGAGATAATCAGAGCAAGTTCTATGAATTCAAGTCATGTTGATTACTCGGAACAAGCCCATGTGTAATACTAGAGACCACCATAAGTAAGTAATTACAGCTAATCTAGTAAGCATGATTAGTCATATGTGATTACAATAGGCATTTACTTGCTATTACTTATGTATTAAGTTATATATATACTAGAACTAATCCCTATTATATCCCAAGGAATAAGCAGAGTTATACATAAGATATAAAACCAATCATAGTACGAGTCAGTGATTCCTATAATGGTAATAATACTAGTATAGTTACTCATAAGATTACTTTATATGCAAATCCAAGAGATCCTGAAATATGGTGATTACTCTATAAACAACAAGCATGTATTGATTACTAGTAGCAACAGTTTTATGTACAGATCTCTAAATGACCATTTGTTGTGATTACTAGCTTATTACGAACTATACCATTACCGTAATGATCGGATACAACTAGATTACTAGTCTAAAGAGTAATAAAACTTTATTTCCAGTAAGTTTATATACAGCTTACCTATATTGTATAAGGTGTGTTAGCTAGTATGAAGCATCATGTGTTTACAAACAGGTACCTATCTTTCCCAGGAATTAAACCTGTTAGATCTGTAATAAGACCACTGTAATTGAACTAGTGTTATCAGATGACCATATATATTTTTTTTTTAAACTACAGAGAGCGTCGCTATAGCGACGGCTTGCCGTGGAACTTTGCGACGTCTTTCCGTCGATATAGCGGCGTCTGACCGTCACAGGTATTGGGGTTTGTCTTTTTCATTTTAGGAAGGGCTGTCACAATTGCGACGTATTCCCGTCGCTATAGAGACGGCCTACCCATGGAAATATACACACAGCAAAATAGAACATCGTCGCTCTTGCCACACAATTAACGGGTCGTCGCTATTGCGACGAAATTGTTTCCACAGGAAAAAAATACTTAGACATGGAAATTTCCACGCTTCTCCATGGAAATTGCCACGTTTTGGCCGTGGAAAAATTGATCACTTGTACTAGTGATGTGAGTTACAATGAGATCGTCAGTGAAGCTGAGGAAGGAAGTGGTCTTCTGCGAAGTGGACTAAGGTTTCGGCAAGTGAAGAGGCAAAGGATAGGAGAGAGTCATGTTGTGACCGAGACAAGAGGCTATGAGATAATATCACAAGGGATGAAGCGACCCTACAATGATGAAGGAGATGAATAGGCTACACCCGATCCCAAGAAAATACCAACCTAGAGCAACATTGTACCCACACCTCTATGCACTGCTCTGCACTCAGGAAGATAGACTAACTCAACACCAAATTATTTGGCGTGTCATCAACACTCTAATAGTAGCGTATCAACAAACGTAGGAAGAAGGCCCAGGATGGTGGGTGATGATGTAAAGTTACCTATGTTTCTGGGAAACGGGACTGAGGTTCCCTAGCAATATTGGTTTCTATGTGAAGAGGTATGGACTGTTAAGCAATTCCTAGATGATGATGTCAAGAAGGGTCAGTTAGCGACAACCTTTCAAGGTCGCACACTTGACTAGTACATGAATTTTAACAAAAGTTACTACAGGGACCCCAGTGAAGACTCTAGCCAAAATAAAAAAAGGATTGATTGAGGAGTTCAGAAATTCTAAGTCTGAAGCACAATATATCACAGAGTTAAAGGAGATCAAGAACTACCCAAATGATACTATTTGGGATTTTGATCAGCAATTCAAGACGCTAATGGTAAAATTCAATTTTGGAATGAGTGACGTATAACACAAGGAGTGGTTCATTGCGGCATTAGTACTGTATATCAGGATACCTTTAATGTTGCAAAATATTACGACATAGAGCGAAGCTCTGGAGATCGTGGTAAAGTTGGAGGCTTAACTAGTTGGTGAGATTGGATTTGGTATGAATCATTTTCAATCCAAATTGGTGAACTTGACAATCCAATTGCAAGACATTAAGAAGGGAAGGGAGCACCGTGAAGAAATATGGTGTACTCGATTCCATGTTGAAAGACATCACAAGGATCAATGCCCAGAATTTTGAAAATATCAATTATTGGGAGCTCCAAATCCATTGAGTCAAGGGGCATGCCATGGTTCCATGTCTTCCAAGTTCATGGACATCGACGCGAAGACTATTTGTTCATGCAGAAGATGGTCTCAAATCCGATAAACTTGCATTGCATGTTCTGTTGATCCGTTGGGCATGAAGACAAGGATTGTTGAGCATATGATTTTGATGATGGATGGATATTACGTGAAGGGAGAATACCATCGGTTGGTGGAGAGAACACCACCGTAGCCACAATCATAGTTTGTATCAGAGCCACAACAACCACCGCAGGTGGTACAACCACAACCACAACCACAGTTTGTGCCAAAATAGCAGTTTGCTCCACCATCGTCGCAGCACAATCAGACATAGTATTCTTTGTAGCAAGCAAAGTATACTCAACCACAGTATGTGCAACCATATTTAAATCCCATGCCACAACAATATTTCAATTAGATGCGGTATCAGCAACAAGGATGATTTCATGGAGGATTCCAAGGAGGACGAGGTGTATGTTTTGGACGAGGGGGAGGAAAAGGTCGCAAACCAATGCAATGTTATAATTACAAAGTAATGGGACATTATCAAAGAAATTTCTTGAACCTACAATCGAAATGTACTTGTTGTATTGCTACAAATCATATTGTTGAGAACTATTCGCAACTAATCGCGAAGTGGCAATAAAGGAACACTCTGCAGTTGGAGAACTAGAACAAAAACTAAAATCCAAATTAGAACCAAAATGAAAATCAAAATATGAACTAGCCAGTGAATCTTCCACCGAACCACAACCAAGGACCTACAGTTGCAAATATCTCAATAGAACCTAGAGTGTAGGCTGTTGACAGTGCCGACATTACTCGTGGAGGTGCGACAATAGGAGATGATCGCCCGATTCCACAAATCCAGTTGGTTGGAAAGAAAAAGGTGAAATTTGAAATCAACACTGAGAGGGACACATTCTTTGAAGCACGTGATGCGATACGAAGAGATCCGAGTAAGTTTCCTGTATATGAAATGCCACCTGTTGTTTATTCAACTTTGGTAGAAGGACCATCGCAGCAGCATGGTAACTTCCAGAATTTCTTCAAAAGTTATATATCACTAGAAAAATATCCTGATGCACTCGCTAATATTGCGAGCCTATTGCATCAATCTAAGAAAAAATGGAAGGAGTCCATTGTGAACTCCCTACACAAGAAGAAAACGAGGAAAGAGATGAGAATGAATATTCAGATTGGGGATTACGATGTAGATTTAGTCATTCTGGATATAGCCTCGAATGTCAACATTCTGACAAAGAAGACATGGTAGAATATGGGGAACCTACAGATAGTTTGGTCCCCTGTGCAGCTGCGACTGGCTAACCAGGACAAAGTGACACCGATTGTGCACCTACCACATCTAGAAGTGTAAGTTGAAGGAATGAAGATTTATGTCTACTTTGATGTTATTGAGATTTTTTATGGAGAAATATCGTATCCCACATTGATGGGGATTGGATGGACTAGCAACATCTTAACGGTGATTAATTTCTAGAAGTGTGTGATGACCTTTGAGAATCGCGATATCAAAGTCATATCCCTGATGGATCCAAAAGAAGGAAGATGGTATGTTGAACCCATTAAGGAAGAATTTGTAGGAGGATGGGATCATGCGTACAACATCTCAGAAGAATGCATCCATCCTACTATCAATGGAGAGCTGGGTTGGCGAATCTCTAGCTATGCATCTTCGGACTCTAATGATGCCTTGGAGAATTGGCAGAATCGAATGCATGAGGTATCAATTCGAAAGTGTGTCCTGATTACTCAATCACTATGACAAGTCACAACAGAGATTGTTGAGTTGTGATTATATAAGGGACTAACTGATTTACCTAAATTTCTGGTTAATTTTCAAGATAGGGTTTCAGAACCACAAAGGTTTTTTACATTGGATGAAGCATTGAAGGGTACTCCAACATGGTGATGGGAAACACATAAGAATTCAATCAATGGGTGGTCACAGTGTCACAGGTTGATGTAAGTTCACTTCGGCGAAGCAGAACAATACCAAGCCGAGAGGTATGATGGGCAGAATGATCCCAACATTTATTTGATTGCATGTAAAACCATGTGGGTGTCATGAACCAAGGATGAATGGGTACATGCTTTTGTGCACACGTTGGATGAAATGTCGCGAAAGTGGTATGTATCACCTGAGCTGCATAGAGAGATCAGGACATGGGAGGATTTGTTGATCTATTTCAGTCACACCTTCATTTTTGCGGATGTATATCCAGCCATTCATAGTGTGTTGTAGCATATTCGCAATGTTGTTCTGAAGGTAGTACCCGTTGCATATCCAGTGGACCCACATGAATCACCAATGATGCAATCGATGATGGAATGCTATAATGTGACAGGAGGGCCTGATGATGGTGATGATCCAAGGAACATCAACATTCTGGAGATAGAAGGAAGTCGGGATATCAGAGTGCCTCAGATACCGACAGATAAAGTTAATCAACGATTGAATATTCGGAAGGTCAACATTGGGACATAGGAGAAACCGAAGTTCACAAATATTTGGGACTACTCAGATGAAGAATCAATCACGAAGATCACTGATCTATTGCATGAGTTCCAAGATTTGTTTCCAACAAATTTTTCTGAAATGAAGGGGATACTAGGAGTTCTGGGAGAGATGAAAATCCCTCTAAAGCTAAATGTGAATCCTGTGAAACAACGGCCATATCGCCTAAATATGCTATACAAAGAGAGGATCAAGGCTAAGCTCGACATAATGTTGGATCCTAGAATAATAGAACCAATTGAGGAATCAGAAAGGATCAGTCCTATGGTGGTGCAAGATAAGAAAATAGGCGAGGTTTGGATTTGTGTTGACCTCTGAAAGTTGAATGACGCATCACTACATCATCCATTCCGACATTGTTTACTAATGAATTACTCAAAGGAGTGGGTGGTCAAGAGAGCTATTCATTCGCAGATGGCTTTTCTGGCTATCACCATATTAAGATCACAAAAGAGGATTGGCATAAGACAACTTTTGTTACTGAATGGGGATATTTTCAGTACACTATGATGCCATTTGGATTGAAGAATGTAGCTACGATATTTTCTAGGATTGTAATCATTTCCTTTAAATATTTTATCCTAAAATTTTTTGTGGTATACATCGACGATTGGATGGTCTATGGATTGGTAAAGGACCATATGAAAAATATGCGACTAATGTTGGAGAGGTGTCGACAACATTAAATCACACTGAATTCAAACAAGTGCAAATTTTGTGTGCCTTTTGGGATGTTGTTGGGGTACATTGTTTCCAACGAAGGATTGTTGGTCGGTCCAGCCAAGATTGTGATGATTCTTAACTTGCCACAACCTACGAATGTGAAGCAACTTAGAGAGACATTGGGCCATATGGGATACTATCACAATTTCATTAGAAAACATGTCATGATAACAACACCTATGGAGAAGCTACTTAAAAAGGATGCCTAGTTTGAATGGAACCACGACTGTAAAGGAAGTTTGGACACATTAAAGACAAATATGGCTACAACACCAATCTTATTTTTTCTAGATTGGACAAAGTATTTATATGTTCATCTTGATGCATCATCAATCGCATTGGGAGTAGTGTTGGCACAACCTAGTGAAGGAGATATCGATCACCCGATTGCATTTTCCAGTCACAAGTTGTCATCCGTAGAAAAGAATTATACCACAATGGAGAGAGAAGGGTTGGAAATGGTCTACGAATTGTAAGAGTTTCAGCTTAATTTATTGAGAGGTCATTTCAAAATTTTCACCAATCACTCTAAATTGAAATACCAGGTCAATAATCCTTTGTTGTTGGGGAAGATATGCTGGTGGCTACTCCTCTTCCAAGAGTTTGATTTTGAGATAATTGTGAATCTAGGTCGCTTGATTGCAGGACCTAACCATTTGTCATGAATTGAGACAGGTGAAGAATCGATGAACATTGAGGATGGGTTACTGGATGTGCAACTATTCAAGATTGGAATGGTTGATGACTAATATGAGCAAATAGTTCAGTTTTTGTCAACGGGAACAACACGATAAGGGATCACTACAAATCAGAAGAAGAATTTGGTTGTTTGAGCCGTGGATTTCCAGTTGATTTCTAGAGAAATCTATAAGATGAGACTTAATGATATCCTACGGCAATGTGTCCTACTGGATGAACAGGAAAGGGTTTTGGTGGAAGCACATGCGAGAGTTGTAGGAGGACACTACGGATTTCACGCTACTACCAGGAAGGTACTCTGCGCAGGGCCCTGGTGACCAACTCTCAATGGGGATGCAGAATATTATGCAATGAGTTGCGATGTTTTTCAAAGTACTAGGAAGCCATCACAGAGGGATGAGATGTTGCTAGTACATTAAGTGATGCTGTAGCCATTTGATAAATGGCAGTGGATTTTATCGGACCAATCAACCCACCAGGAAAGACAACCGATATGCGGTATATCATTACGGTGATGGATTATCTAATGAGATGGGTGGAGGCCACACTAGTTTTAGATTTCACCATTGCGATGGAAGCAAGGTTTCTTTTTAAAAATGTTTTTACTTGGTTTGGTTGTCCAAATATATTGATGAGTGATCGGGGGAGTCACTTCATAAATCGCATTGTCAGTTCGCTGACAAAATAATTTTAGATAGATCAAAAGAAGAGTACCCCTTATCATCTGCAAGAGAATGGGACAGTTGAATCGTTAAATAAGGTTTCAGAGCATGTGCTCACAAAGATTTTGCAACGTAAACCACAATGACTGGGATTTGAATATTTCGGCAGTATTATGGGCATATCACACTACCTGCAAAATCTTGAGAGGGAAGACACCATTCAAGTTGTTGTATGGGCAAGAGGTAGTTTATCCAATGGAGTGCATTGTTCTAAGTTTGTGCATTGCAGCGACGACAGGAATGGACGATGAAGGAGAATTGGAAGAATACCTAGCTCAATTGGTGCAGCTAGAGGAAGATAACTTTGTCACAATATTTTACCAGTGCATTAAGAAGGATCGCCAGAAATCCCAACAAGATTGGCATATCAAGAAAAAACACTTTCATCAAGGAGACCTGGTGTTGTTCTATGATAGCAAGTTCACCAAAAATCCAAGTAAGTTTCAAATGCATTGGTTGGGTCCTTACATTATCAATTTCATTACTAAGGGAGGTGCAGTCTAGCTGCAACAACAAGAACATTACGATGCTACCAAATTCAATGAATGGTAGCAAGTTGAAGCCTACACGATGGGATTGGTCCTAGGAAATGCTCAAGGAATTGGGTAAGATGAAAGAAAAAAAAATATTTGTTTTTACATGAGAATATTTAGGAGGATGGCACGCTAGGAGAAAGGGGTCGTGCAAATAGAGGTGTCAAAGTCACAGTTAGGGAACCATGCCTTGATGTCCATAAGGACATGATAGACTCAAATCGACAGTAAATGCAGTAGTTAAACCAATTAACCATCATTGCTTTTGGACAATACATGCATTAATGACGAATCTGACCGTCAAATGGGGAGGATCAGCGACAGATTCCGAAAATAAGTGAAGTATTTGGTCAGCATGATTATGAAATCATTCACATGGTCAACACGGGGATATAAGAATCGGTGGATCGTGGTTTAAAATCACCATTGTGAAGAATTGATTTGTAGAGAGTGAATTACAGAGATTGAATCATGGAGTTTAGTTGAATAGTTGTGAGTGAGTTGCAGGTTGAATTAGATAAAGTTACAAAGTACTTGTGACTAATGCAGTGGGTAGCTCCATAAGAAATTTCAAGTCAGAGTGTTGAGGATTCACTAGTCATCGGTGTTTGAATTGAGGAAGAAGTACCAATTATGCTGGTGGGCTCATCGCCAGTCACAAGGAAGAAGAGAGGGGCCAATCAGCCCAAGTCTCCATAGAAGAAGAAGAGAAACGCAAGGAGTTCAACGAGAGAGGATTCAGAGGAAGCTGAGGCCTCCACGACGAGGGCAGGGGTGACCACAGAAGACATCCCTGGATTTATTCCCCCATGCAAACCTAGTTCTAGGGAATCAAAACCCATGAAGAATATGAGATACCCCGTCAAGATTCTCGTAATTCCGAAAGGAATGAAGTGCACATCTGAGATTGTGCCTTGTTTAGTCAAGATGAAGTAAGAGGATCACGATCTACTTGCCTACACTAATTGTATTGCGGTACCAAAGGACTGGACTAAAGGAAGATCCAACGGTGTGCACTTCGCATGAGTTGGCATTGGGATTGGAAAAGTTGTCTCTTTTAGGCCTGATTCCCATGCCCTATTTTGGGTGATTGACGGAAGAAAATGCATGTGTCAAGCAACTATTGGCATGCTTCCATGGAGGATACTTGTGGTTGGAACGACTGGTTTCATTCACCGTAGATTTCATTTCATAGATCATAGGGATTCCCAAGCATGGGCCTTACCCGTCACAGTACTTCTATAGTAAAGACAATGATAAGTGACTGGCCTCCAAGCTCAAGAAGAAGTATGATTTACAACACGAAGGGCATGCATATGTGGTGGAAAGCATCAATCAATATGATGTGTGTATTACATCCAGTATTCTGTCTAGAAAGGTAGTAGGGAAGAATCAGTCAAACCAGTGCACCTCATAGGTAGTTTCCTGTGCTAAGCAGTGTGTTGTAGGAGTGCACATGAACTGGTTTCTTTTTCTGTTGAACCAGTTAATGGGGGATGCTATGGTTGTGCAGGAAGGATAACATGCATTTGTGTATAGTTTGTTTCTCATCTTGATTGGATTAGTTGCATAGATGGAGCCAAAGGACTACCAAGGGATGGACATCGTAGTCACCTAAGTCTGCAAGGGCACGATGTAATAGAACCTTTGGCACTTGAGACAGGAAAACAAGTTGAAGGACTCTGCCATACAGTTTTGGTTGTATCGGGACACCTTACAGGCAACATCCATGAAGGTTCCATGAATTATAGAGGCGGTAGTGGAGAAATATCGATGAGTCATTCGATTCACTATTGACCTGCATGCTATCCATGTGCAAGCATGATGGGATCCTCAGAAACAATGGTTAGTGACACAATACAAGCTAGCAGAGGAGGAGTTGGATTCCATAGTGGTTGAGAAACCGATGAACTGGAAAGAGCCGGTGAGTCTAGAATAAGTATCAGATGACGAGGTAGGTGCTCTAGCATATGCACCCGTAGAGCCAGCATTGGTGCATGACATTGACTGAAAGTCACGAGAGGAATCGTTGAGGACCCTAATGGATTCATAGGAAGAAATACTATATGAGGAGACCAAAACTAAGAGAAGGAATGAAAAAGAAGAAGCTAGCGATACATCACCAATGGAAGATTCATAGGTCGACTGCATTATCGCCACTATCACAATAGAAACTAATGCGAGTGAAGCGCAATTGAAGAAACATGCTACTGAAGAATTTGGAGAGGCAAACACTTGACTAAGTTATTTAGTTGATGCAATTTTTCAAAGGGTTCTTGAGGAAAACATTTTTTAGAAGGAAAGAGAGATAAGAACAGGGAAGCGAATCCTGAATGTATAGATTACGCCTCATGCGATTGAGACAAACAGTGAGTACATCAATGCCTCACTCTAGCAGTTTCAGGAGCTCTCGTTGGATATCAATGAAATGTCAACTAAGACATTGGTTCAATTGCAGAGGGTTACATGAACTATCAACTCAGAACTCAGTTCAGTTGTATAGGGTTGCAATTTAATATTTGTTCGACCAAGAACAAATTATCGGCGATGACCTTTTGAGGTCACAGGAGCGAGAGGAAGCAGCAAATACCAAGATTGTGGAGTTGAAAAAAGCGTAGGATCGGCTCATTGTAGAAAAGGTGCAACTATGGGATGACAGGGCTAAGTTGGAAAAATAATTTTATGATGTTTATCAAGAAGTCCCAGTTGTGGATGAGAGCCTGGATGCACTACCCAAAGCATAGAAGTTACGCCATATTATTGTAGGCTTCAATAAAGACATCTCAAATTTGCAGGTACTGTTGAACCCAAGTATGCCACCAGAGGTAGTTGATGTGCACAAAAGCACCATCAAAGATGCAGGGACGCAGCTTGAAGACCAAGAAAAAGAAGCTAAGGCCATTATAGATTCCACCATGCAATTTTGGGGAAGCGTGGTCTAGGATGATCTATTGCAGTAGCTGAACACACAACTGGAGGAACTTGAAGGTCAGTTAGCTATACTAAGGACGTCACTTTGAGCAATGAATCTAGTATTATAGGTGACTAAAGTGGCAGAGTTGAAGCCAGATGTTATAACTAGATCTTGTTCTTAGTTTATCTGTTATTTTTGTCCTGATTTTCAACCATTGGTTTCGAATGATTTTACATGTTATGTTGATTTTAATAATTTTTGACAATCAGTAATTTTTGTTGGATTTAATGCTTTTAATGGTTGAATTATTTCATTATTTTAGTTTTAAGATTTGTATTTTGGGCTTATTATTTAATATGTATATCTTTAAGCTTTCAAAAACTTATAGTAAAGGTTTATTCCAAGTTTTTCTTTATAATCTAACTCTCATTTTTTAGTCATTTGTTAAATATTTTCAAGAGGAGATTCTTGTAGCAGCTCTGTTTTTCCTGTTTCTATCATTATCATTCGGAGCCGATTACGAGGTGATGGAAACAAATTTTGGAAACAAAAATAGGTTTTTTTCCACAACAAACTCATTCACAAAAACCTCTCTCAGTTTTTTAAAAACTATTATATTTTGAGATATTTAAATTCATCTTTGTGGCCTATTTTCAGGGTTTGAATTATTTAAAAATTTCCTGTTTTAGTCACAAATTTCCAGCACGTATTCTGATCAATTGAAGGAGAATTTTTAAAAACCAATGGATTTTTTTGTTCATAATGGACTCATTTAAAACAACCTCTCTCAGTTTTTGCACAAGTATCTCGGATCAAGAGATATGGAGGCGTCTTTGAGACCCATTTTCCAGAAATTCACCAAATTTCCCAGAAATTTGATTTTGCTATTTTTAGCCAATTAGTTTTTAATATTTGAGAGTTGGTTAATGTAACTGCCGAGTAGTTTCAAATTCAAACTAAAGAATCAAATATGAAACTACTTCAGATTATATAGTTGTAATTATATAAGGAGGAGAGGCATACAGTGCAGGGGTTCGAGTTTTTTGCAAGGGGAGGATCAAGAGCTACTATGTCAAGCTAAGATCCAAACTCTCATGTAATTTTCGAGACTGATTATGATATATATCACTGATAATCCCATATTATTTTCATTACTGGTTTCATTTATGATTTGTTAAATCACTCAATGTGGAATTTTGTTTCCCGTATAATGTCTTATTCATGAAATGCTTGTATGTTGTGGGTGAAACTCAATCACTTTTCTTTGTTCTTTCTGGTTTATTTGTTATATATGGTTCATATCAGTCTCCAATATTTATATGATTTAGTACCTGTTTTAGCTTGTTTTATGTTACCCTCTTGTTCATGAAAATTTCAAACCGAAAACAATACAAAAATACAGTTTTACCTTGTTTTATTTTAGGGATTGTGTTGGCTTGTTCTTCTTGTAGTTTGGAACAATTTCTGGGACTAACATATTTGGCACCGTTGCGAGGAACAAAAGTCAAGATTATTTTCCTCAGGAAGAACCAAAATGACACAGATCTAACTCTTGTTGGAAGACAAGAGAAGGACATAGAGATAAACTACAATCATCTTCCTAGCAACTCCACGATTAAAGATTCCACTGCAAGGAGAATTTTGTTGACAGAAAAATTAAGAATCCAAATGGAAGGACTAGGTATCAGCTTGTTACTTTCCTCCATGAGGTTTTGTTCTTATTCATCAGTTCTTTCTTGTCTTTCCCATTGCATGTCAAAAGAATTATTTTTTGTTTTGTCTATTCCGATGATCATAAACCTTCAGGTACATATCCCTCTTTGGAAGAAGAAAGTCTGCATTCTTCTTGTTTTATTGGTGTTGATCATATTCCTTCACTTGAAATACATGTGCAACATCATAGACATATACCCATATCTCTGAATCTAATTATTCTAGTCATCTTGTAGAGAATAAAGGTGATCCATTACCTTCTACCATCACTGCCAAAACTTGCGAACAGTTTGTTGAGCCTCATTTTCAACTCACAGATTTTTAGTCTAGACTCAGACAGAAGATGTTTAAACCTCTTAGGCTGCCATCTCTATTACATCCTTACCCTTCCTACTTTGTTGAATATCTTCCCCATTTTACTGGAAAAGACCATATTACAGCAGAGAAGCATTTAAGATCCTTTCATAATTTCATTGTTCATTTGAAATCATGCATGAGGATGTTTTCATGAGGTTATTTTCGAGATCCTATACTAGAGATGTTTGGTTTTGGTTCCAAAATTTAAAGGCTAATTCAATTGGATCATGGGAAGAGTTACATGATGTCTTTTTGAAGTATTGGAGTAAGAATAAATATTATGATCAATTTCTTTCCGAATTTTATAGTTTGAAAAGGGAGAATGATGAGCCAATTACTAAATTTAATTGGAGGTTTCAAAGTTTTTATATCAGTATGACTACAGAGATCAGACCTTCGAAAAAACTTGCTATGGTATATTATGTTATGGCTCAGCATTCAGCTCTTGTCTTTTTCCTGTTAAGAAAGGAAATCATCATCCTTAAGACAATTGTTTGAGGATGCAAAAGGAGTGGAGGAGAACATCCGAGCTTGCAAAATGCTTCGAGATCAGGATCATGTTGAAGATATACAAGCTTATGAACAAGAAGAAGAACATAGGTATCATTCAGATTTAAGACGGTTTTCTTCATCATTTTCATATTTTCATATGAATAAGGATATAAATGACGCTTGTGTTGATTCTTCATATCAGTTTGCTGACTTTTTAGATGATAATATAATTTCAGTAGATTATAGTAGAAATTTTCTAGCTCTTGCTATGAGATTATCATGTTATGAAGAAGAATTTGCTGCTCTTCAACCTCTTACTATTGATATAAGAAATAAGCTTCCATTCTTGACTTATGGTCACTTTCAGAATTTTATTTGTTCAAGTTTTGGTCAAGGGTTTTATTTAAAGGTCAAGAAGCAGTTTGAAGAGCCCTTGGTTTCCATTCTTGAGCCAAAGTTTAAAAAGAACAACAATGGAGAGGAAGAGAATGCTTCACTTTATGATGAATATAACGAAGACATTAAAGTTTTAAATTGGAAATTTCATGATCAGCAGAAACAGATTGTAGGTGAATTATATTCCAAACTTTTTACTGAACAAGAAAAAATTCTGAATTGCTTTGACTCTCAAATTGATAGCAACCAGACTGTAGATACTTTGAATGTAATATTAGATGTGTCTAATATCCATGGCTATGATAACTTTTCTGCTCAAAACCATTATGAAAAAATGCCAATTTTTTATGGATATAAAGAAATGCTACATCCATTCTTTCAGTCCTCATTAGTTAAGTAGCACTCTTTAGAAATCAATCAACTTGGGTTAGTGGAAGATATAAAACAGGATGAGGTAAACAGAGTCAAAGATTTTATATATTTTTCTCTTATTGCATTATCTCATGGAGTATTGATAATTGAGGACACCCATTTGTAGTCCATTAGTTTTTAACAACATGAAGGAATAATTTTGCATGAGTTTCATGATCTCGTGGCTTCTTGGATGGAGTTGTATTTTTCAAAGGTTTCTAATGCTCTATCTTTTGGCATACTTCCTATTTCCAGTTATAAGTATCAGCTGCCTGCAGACTCTTTATTGAATTTATCACATCTTTTGTGGGTCTTCTCAAACAGTAGCATGCATGGAATTATGATTCTCAGTAAAATGGTTTCTTGGCTTCACTGGAAGTATGATTACACTTGATTGGGTTGTTTCGTCCAATTAGAAGTAGGAGTAAATAGAAAAATAAGCTCGCTATACAACAATGCATATTATTTCTAGTATGCTAGTTTGTAGCAGTATTTTGTCATTTCAGAGGTATGTGTTCAGAGTTTGAGAAAGTTCTAGAGATTTGGTGAATGGCTTCATCACCCAATGAATAAGGCACAAGGTCTACATGTTCTTGAAGCTTCACAAGGAGGACTCCATCCCGCAGCAAGAGCCAGATGTTATAACTAGATGTTGTTCTTAGTTTACCTGTTCTTTTTGTCCTAATTTTGAACCATTGGTTTAAAATTATTTTACATTTTATGTTGATTTTAAGAATTTTTGACAATCAGTAATTTTTGTTGGATTTAATGCTTTTAATGGTTGAATTATTTTTGTATTTTAGTTTTAAAGTTTGTCTTTTGGGCCTATTAGTTAATATGTATATCTTAAAACTTTCAAAAAATTATAATAAAAGTTTATTCCAAGTTTTTATTTATAATATAACTCTCATTTTTTAGTCATTTGTCAAATATTTTCAAGAGGAGATTCCTGTAGCAGCTCTATTTTTCCTGTTTTTGTCATCATCATTGGGAGCCGATTAGAAGGTGATGGAAACTAATTATGGAAAACAAAGAGTGGTTTTTTTCCAAAACAGACTCATTCACAAAAACCTCTCTCAAGTTTACAAAAACTATTATCATTCGAGAGATTCAAATTCATCTTTGTGGCTTATTTTCCAAGGTTTGAATTATTTAATAATTTCTTGTTTTAGTCACAAATTTTCAACACATATTGTGATAAATTGAAGGGGAATTTTTAAAAACCAAGAGAGGTTTTTGTTCATAGAGGACTCATTTAAAAAAACCTCTCTCATTGTTTTGACAGGTATCCTGGATCGAGAGATATGGAGGCGTCTTTGAGACCCATATTTTAGAAATTCGCCAAATTTCCTAGAAATTCGATTTTGCTATTTTTAGCCTATTAGTTTTGAATCTTTGAAAGTTGGTTAATGTAACTGCTGAGTAGTTTCAAATTTGACCTAAAGAAGTGAATATGGAACTACTTTATATTATATCGTTGTAATTATGTAAGGAGGAGAGGCATACAGTGCAGGGTTCGAGTTTTTTGCAAGGGGAGGCTCAAAAGCTACTATGTCAAGCTAAGATCCAAACTCTCATGTAATTTTCCATACTGATTATGATATATATCACTAATAATCCCATATTATTTTCATTACTGGTTTCATTTATGATTTGTTAAATCACTCAATGTGCAATTTTGTTTCCTGTATAATGTCTTATTCATGAAATGCCTGTAGGTTGTGGGTGAAACTTAGTCACTTTTCTTTGTTCTTTCTAGTTTATTTGTTATATATGGTTCATCTCAGTATCTAATATTTATATGATTTAGTACCTATTTTAGCTTGTTTTATGTTACCCTCTTGTTTATGAAAATTTCAGACCAAAAACAATACAAAAAGACAGTTTTACCTTGTTTTATTTTAGAGATTGTGTTGGCTTGTTCTTCTTGTAGTCTGGAATAATTTCTGGCACTAACATATAGCATACTCCTACACAAATAGGCTGGCTAGATATGACTTAGGGTCATGCATCCTCTTCGTTGATTCCCCTGTTTCATACTAGCGATTTCTTTACCTAGGACAACTGCATGAGTGGAAGTTTGCATAACAATAGATTCCGAGTTCAAGGGAAATTTGTGCCAAACCTTTCTTTTGGACCATGCAAGTTTGGGAAAAAAACCATCGATCACAGTCTGATATGCTACCTCCTGTAACACCATTCGATCTGGGACTATTCTAGGTAGCAGGTGAACTGTATTGCTGCCCCAAATCTGAATGTAGGATAAATACTCTCTGACATACCAATCACCATGTAAAGCAATCGATGCTCTGGCTCTCTCAAAAAAAGATGGAATGCCTGCCTTGAATATCTTGTGGTACATTGACCCTAGAAACAGGTCACAAATCTCATAAACCCGAGGAATGAAATTGTTCTCCCACATATTTGAGCAATAGATATGTACCACTGGAAAAATTTTAATCCATTTCCAACCCATGGACAAAAAATTAGAATTGGTGCAAAACACATCCACAACATAGCCCGACATATAGAATGTCAGCTTCCTTGTGGCTGGAGTCTTCTGATATTTCGTATTTCGTATTTCAAATTCATAGATAAAATATGTGCCCAATTAAAGGATTCACCTGTGAGCAATATATGGGGCTACAGGAACCCATTCATCTTTGAACATTGAACAGTTTGGAAATCCATACAATAGGAAAACGTGGCCGCAAGCAATGAAAAGGGTTCCCTAAACTAGGAAACATGGTAAGAATTGGTTGTCTTTAGGGCATATTTAGTTGGGTTTTCCATCCATTATTTTACCATTTCCTCAAGGTTAAATCATGACATGGCCTCATCGAGAAATTTAGAGCTCAAAAGCTATCGAGGAGGTCCAAGTGCATAAGCCCTAGCAAAAACATCAATGGAAAGAGGCCACTGGGGTATGAACATGGTCATCGAAGGAGCGTTCCTTAGGGTTTTCATTCTCGAATGCCCACTTAACTGGGTCTATGTAGGGCATAAAAGGAGGTCGAGAAGCAATGCAATGGAGCTGAGAACTCCTAATTTTTGCATATGCAGGCTGGTCATGGGGAATTATGGAAAAATCGTCATTGATGAAAATGGAGTAAATCCTCTACCAATCCAAGTGGAGGGTTTTGGAGATATGTTGAGTGGTATTAGTGAAAATACCAGCATTGGGGTCTTTGCTCTTTTTCTCCTGTAGATCAGTTTTCGACCTGGTATTTATAGGCATCGTGGAATCAATTTCTCATTGAAATTTAGCAACCATGGTTAAAAACCTACAATAGTTTGGAAATAACAGAAACAACGATCGTGAAGGACAAGCAATTACTGGTAGGAATATTTAGGACTAGATAATTTGTAAGTATGAGCGAAAAAATCTGCAGTAAAATCTCCAAACGCAGTAAAAACACAAGTGAAATGGTGAATATTTCATAAATTCAAATAGATTAAATAACCAAAAACTCAATGGAAAAATAGATCTAGGTCATAGATCTGGCATAAATAGGTGGCTAAGATCAAGGCAAGAAACCAAAATGCAAGAATAAAAAGAGTCAAAAATCTTTGGATCTTATGATTTCCACCTTCCGTAATCCACCTTTGCGAAATCCGGAAGGCTAAACCGGAGTTATTAACCAAGGAATTTATTAAAGGTACTTCCACCTTCAGTAATCCACCTTTAAAGAATGCAGAGGGAAGAACCGAAATAAAAACAAAATGTGTGAAACATGAATTTTCCGCATTCTGCAATCCGCCTTTGCGGAATATGGAACTAGAAGATAAAATTTTTATTTTGAAAAAGGAATTTCCACCTTCCGCAATCTGCATTTGCGGAATGCAAAAGGTGGAAAGACAAAAAAATTATTGAAGGAAAATTCAAAATCTCGCAATCCCCAACTGCGCATTGCAGGATGCAGGAAAAATATTTCTAGACAACCTCCAAAGAAAAAAAATTAATTCTAAAACCGTATTGCAGATTGTGGAATGCGGGTCATGGGAACGCAAAAAATACTTATTTAAGAAAAGGGCGCTTTTGAAATCGCTAAAACCTAAAAAAACAAGGTTTGTGGGGAAATTTTATTAAGGCCAAAACACAATACTTATAGTTTAAAATTCCCATAAGAAGATCATGGCTTCAAAAGTCAATTAAAGGATAATGGGGCTCTCATTTTAATAGTTTAAAATGGGATCTGTTGCTTCTAGCAACAGGCCTGCGACTTCATTAATAATTTCGTCGACAAAAGGATTCAGAAATGGGTATGTGAATGTTACCTTATTGAGTTATTTGAAGTCAACATAGATTCATATTCATGTCGAGTCGTGCTTCTTAGTTTGGATAACAATCGAACTCACCTATTCTACTTGATCAATGGAATAAATAATCCTAGCTGCAAGAATACTGTCAATTTATTTCCTTACTATTTCCTTGTATTTATGTGTAAGTTTGTGTGGTCTTTTATTTACTAGTTTTGCATCTGGATTGATGTTGATCTTAATTTCTCCCATTTCTTGCACAAGTCCTTCTATATCTTTATAGTCCCAACAAAAAACATTTTGAAATTCTTTCAATAGGTTTACGATTTCTGGTGTATGTTAGTCATTCCAATAATCACAATTTTTTGTCAATTTTGGTCTGTCATCATTGGATATATCTACTTCTTTTGCCTTAACATTTGCATCCATCCATTCTGGTTCTCTTATTTCATTGATTTTCCGCTCACCTTCTTTGAATTGTGAAAATGATGGTGGAAATTCTTCCACTGACAATCTTTCAGGGTCCTCTTTTTCGGATGTTTCAACTTTGCAAATTAGTCTAACTAGTTTTGAAGTGTCTGGGTGTTCTAATTTCCATTTGAGACTTTTCCTTTTTTTTGGTTTCCAACTGAAGTCTTGTCGAATGTTGGATTTTAGTTGATATGATGTTGTTACATATAGCACTATGTTGATCCTTTGTTAGTACTTTGTTGCTTGCTAGTTGTAGGAATATTTTTACCTGTTTACTTGCTTCGGTTAATGATTCATCCTAGGGAGAGAATTTGAAGTCATTTAGAAACTTAGCTTTGAGTTCTTTCCAGGTGAACATTTTTCCTCTTGATTCCTCCATTTTATACCATTCGTTTGGTAAGTCATCAAGTGTATCTAGAAATAAGTGTGTTCAAACTCTTTCATCTTTGTAACCTAATCTTCTCCATTCTTTTTCATAGATATTGATGTGCTTTTGAGGGTCTTTCCCTTGTACAAAGATTGGAATGTTTGTTTGTGGTATGAATTTCTTTCCTCTTAATATTTCAGTAAAGTATGTCGATGTTTTGGCCCAAGTTTGTAATATCAATTGATGTATATCCCACCATCATACAGCTTGACCTGTGAATGTCTCTACTAGACTCTAAATTTGTCTTTGTTCACCTACATTTTTTTAAACTTCTTTGAAATGAGAAGATGGCGATTCCCGTTCTTTGTATCTCAAGAGTGGTCCAGTTGATGACTCTTTTTTCACTAGCTCTAGAGTAGGATATTATCTAATTTTTCTTTCAAATATTTTTTGGATGCTAGTGACAGAAAATCATTGTTGTATTTTCTTTTTACATATGGATTGGATTGTCCAGCATTCTTGTGCTTGAAATTCATAGTTTTCTATTTCCCACTCGTAAAGTTCAGCACCCGAATTATATCGAACATATTCAGGATTTCCAATATGGAGTTCTTCTTATACATTTGGATCAGTATAATCTTCATTGTTCTTTGTTTGATATAGTTTTTGTATATCGACATCATCTTCAATTGGTTCTATCCAAGGTTCTCCTTTTGATGAATGAATTGGTACAATAACTTTTTGTCCATTTCCTTTGAGTTTACTTATTTCTTTGTCAATCGATATTGATTCTTTCATTTTTATTCCCCAAGGTCAGCCAACTAGGGCAGGGAAGGAAACAGATCCTTCCTTGGGATTGATGATTTCAAAGTCGACTTTAGTCATGATGACTTTAATGGTCATATCAACATTTTTACATACCCCAATTGGTTCAATTCGTTCTTAGTCAGCTAATTTTAGGTATATTCCTTATTCATGTAATTGTGGTTTACCAAGTTGTTACCAAGTATCACGAGTCATGATGTTTACCTGGGATCTGAAGCCAAGAATGACTTGTTAGACATTGTAACCTTCAATTTCTAGGTCAATGAGAGGGTTCGCATCATTTTTATTTTTCTGATTTCGATGACATATATTTTTTAGATTTTTTTCTTTTCCAGGATTATTTTTTATATTATACATTAATTTCATTAAATTTGTGACAAATTCCTCTATAGTTATTAATTTGATCAATTCATTAGTAGTTTCTTATCGAGATTCGTCATGTTCATCTTGTGATGCTAATTCTTGAAACATTTTTTATGCATTGTTATACAAGAACTTTTTCTCAATAGGGTTAGGATATTCTTCTTTACTTTTTACTTTACTAATTTGTAGATTATCAATACCAATTTTCCTTCCTTTTCGAGTTACGATATGAATATTCTTATTTTTGATAATATAATACTTAAGGACACTGGACAAGATGTTAAAATTATTTTTATTATTGACTTTTTCAAGCATAGTAGGGAAATATAATAAATAGTGATCACCTACTCCACAGTTTGAACATAATTTTAGATCGGTTTGATCTTTGCATGGACACTCTGCATGTTGATGTCCTTCATTGAAACATGTGTAGCACTGAATGGGTCAACGTGGTTGATTCTCTTGATTTTCGTTGTTTCGACCTCGTCCAATGGATCCTCCACATTGGTTGAAGTAATCATTCTGTATGTAATATCATTGGTTACTATATCTTTGATAGTTGTTATTTTTTTCATTCTGGTCATTATTACCATTTCTTTCATTGTTGTCATTTCTATTATTACTTTGGTTCACAACACTGGTATGATATACTCATCCGTTTCAATTTGTAGCACTTTAGTTAATTCATCTTCATATGTATTGAAGTTATCCAACCTGATGTACATTATGATTTTCTGTAATAGTCTGACCACAAACCATTGGATAAAAAACTGTTCATCAATGTTATATTCAAGTTGGCTCAACAAGTCTTTGAATATTTTATCATATTCTCAGATTTTTTCTATAGGATTCTAAGCGGTGGTTTTCAACTTTTTGGTTGCGAGATGCTTTGCATCAAGATTTTTGAAGAAGAACATGAACTGTTGTTTTATATGACCTTTTGTGGCATTTGTTTTTTTTTCTGTGTAGTTCATATACCATGTGAGTTCTCTTTTTCAAAGAGCGCTAGCAAATTACGCCATTTTTCAATCTTCGTTGGTAATGGTGTTGGCCTCCCATATTGATTCACAGACAAACTAGTGTCTTTTTGGATCTTCATCTCCCTCATAAAGAAGAATTTGTGAGGTTACGTCTTCCATTTCTGCAGTGACTTTGACTTCTACTGTCTATGGTGTTTATGGTGGGTCACTTCCTGTAACTCAACTTCTTTCTCAATTGTTTTCAACAGGTGCTACTTATAAGTGCGTGTTCATGGGAATTAATGCACGCTCTTCACTTTCGACAACAATGTCTTATGTTTCAATCGGTTCTTTGCTGACTGTTAGAAATCGATTTTGTTCTCTCGCTTCTGTTAATACCCAAGTGAAATTTTGTTCGATTTGGGTTACTCTCCTTATCTGGGATACTGACTAACTCAGTGAACTATCTAATGTTGGAAGTGGTTTCGGGGGGGGGCACTTCTTTATGTTCTAAATAAATTAGATGAAAACTGTGATTGGAGAATTCAAGTTGAAAAGTGACCCAATTCCTTTCTTGCGATCAATGAATTAATAGTTTGTCAACTTCATTTCCTTCATTGTTCCATCGACTACATATACCTGATTAGACAACATGGATTCCTAAATATTCTTCAACAATGTCTTGTACTTGGGCACTCTGAGTAATATGTAACGGGGAATGTGGGGTTATAGTTTCAGGTATACTCACTTAGAGATCTCTACCATGCTCAATCCACAGGTATTCCTCCATAGGTGACAGATATTCATCGTCTCCCTCTTTCGACCGAACATGCCTAGAATTTGGCGTATTTCCTTCTATTTCTATCACTATACCCATATTTATCTCTTTCTGGAGTGCAGCATCCTGTCCCCTTATTTCTTCATGTCGCTTCCTTCTCTTCTCTCGTTCAATATTTTGGATATATGGAGTGATTTTGTGTGTCATTGCTCTTTTTTTTAAATTTTTTGTTTTGATTTTCCACTGTCGACCATGTCATGTTTTTGTTAGGATTATTAATCCTCCCTTGTCCAAATTTGTTCATATGTCTAAATCAGGAGTCATGTCTAAATTGGGAGTCCATCCAGTCTATTTATAGTCATTAGCACCATTGGGTCACTTGGCCTGATTGGAGCACATGTTTCATTTACTAAAGTGTGGGGAACACTAATTGAGGCTTACTGCCACTAATTGCACTTAATTGCATCAGTTTAGGAGCCTCCTAGACCAATCCCTACAATTTAGGAAGCCATTGGGAGTGCCGAAACCAACCAAGGTCAGTTTAGTTTAGTTGATGACTGGTTAAGCTAAGTTAGGAGTCAGTTACATTTAGTTCTAGTCCTCTACATTCATTTAGCGCTAGGTTTACTTGAATAAACTTAGGAGGGGCACATTTCTCACCTACCACAGTCAGTTAGCCTTAGTCAACACTGAATGTAACACTTGAGTTGTGTTTTAGAACTCCGGTTATGGTTTAGACAAGGTCAGTTAACTACTGAGTCCTCCGATAGTGGTTTAGACAAGGTCAGTTAACTACTGAGTCCTCCGATAGTGATTTAGACAAGGTCTTAGTTACCTACAGTCAAGTAGAGTCTATCAATTCGAATTTCCTCATGTGGATTCAAATTTCATGTGGCTATTAAATCCATTGCACTTCATTGTAATAATTATCCGCTTACTTTTTTATTAATGAAAGCATTCACAGCTGCAAGCCATTTTTTCACTGTTTCATTCTTCAATCGTTGAGTAAATTGTGTGATCTACTTTGTGAGTTGTGTGTTTTTCTACAAATCTATGTGCTCAATTTAATATGGTATCAAAGCCTCAGTGGATAAGACACCTCTCCTCCTCATATCTCCAGCTGGATCATTTTTTTAGCAAATTGCTCCTTCCAATACTGCGCTAGAAGTGGAGAATTTACCACTTAACATCCCAAGTTAGGAAATTGTTGATCAAGCTTGCTTGATCAACTACGATGGGTGTGAAGGAAATTCCAAAAGTGCAGACTGCCAACCTTACTTTGTATGTTTGATTGTGTGACATGTTATCAGCTTTTCTAACAGCATTCGCTACAAGCAGCCCTTTCTTCTCACTGCATTCACTACGGCAGCTCAGTTCTTCTTACTACATTCAAAATGGCTCATCCAATAGATCCTCTCACTCCCTTCAACTATCACTAGTGGAAGGGAGACATGGTGGTAATGCTTTGCACCAAGGGGCTCTTCAGACTCATAGAAAAAATAGAGGAAGATCCAGATTCAAATAAAGACAAAGCTAAGTACATGAACAGGCTTGATGAAGCCCATGGACACTTGCTCTCCTCAGTATCTAAAGATCTTTGGTTCCACATTCTAGAATTGAGGACTCCTAAGGAGTTTTGGGACAAGCTTGCCTCCTTATCTGATAAGCAGGATGAGATGAGGATCCATCAGCTAGAAAATGATCTGATTACTCTCAATCCATCCAATTTCATATCTCTGAATGAATTCTTCACAATGTTCAAGAACCTGATATATCAGTTGAAGAAATGCAAAGTGAAGAAGGATGAAGATCAGCTCATCCTTGCCATTATCACAAAGCTCAATGCAAACTACTCAGTATTTGTATCCACCTTCCAAATAGTAAAGCTCACTACTCCAAATTGGAATATGCCCACTCTTAATGCCTTCATCCAATCCCTTATTTCTGAGAATGATAAATTGGTCCAAATGGGGATCATTCGATCTCCCAAAGATCTAGCTCTAGTTGCAAGAGGAGATAAGGTAGCGAATGAAAAAGGGAAGCAAAGAGATGAGTCCCCTATGAAGAAAGAGCAGTCAAAAGAACCTTCAGGTTCGAAGAGAAGCAAGAAGAATGGAAAAGGAAAGGTCCTCTTTTCTTACTGTGGAAGGGGCTTTCATTCAAAAGGCTCCTGTATGAGAAGACAACTTGATGAAATGGCTCTTCTTTTGAAGAAACATAACATTTATGTACTTGCTAGCACAAGGAAGGATGACTCTGAAGAAGAAGAAGATGAAGAATAACAAAGGAAAGGCCATGCACTGAAGGCTTGTTGCACATCATCAGATGTCTTCCTCATTGATTCTAGAGCTTCCAACCATATGGCTGCATCCAGAGAATCATTCTCTTCTTTTCAATCCTTTCATGGTCCTAGTATTCAGATGGGAAATAACAGTAAAGTCAAAACAAAGGGGAAGGGCTATGTCAAACTTGAACATGGAAGGTTCAAAGATGTACTATTTGTTCCCTCCCTAGCTTCAAACTTGTTATCTGTCTATCAGATGACCCATACAGGATCTCCAAAGTGAGTGACCTTTGGTCCTGACTCAGTGGAGATCACAAATATCTCTACTGGGAGAATCATAGAAAAGGGTACTGCAAATAATGCTTCGAAAGAATATGAGTTCTCACATTTCATGCCTCCTTTAGAACCAGTGCACTCTCAGCAGCCACTTGCAAGGTAAGGTAAAATCATTGCATATACTTCTTTTATAGCTTCTACTAGTATTACAGATCCATCTTTATCAGTTTATGACCTTGAGTTTTAGGGTGACTCAGATCTAGATTCAGTCCCTACTTCCAAAATGGAAGCTAGGAAGATGACTGGAAACTCACCTGACACTCAGAAAGGAAAGACCCTTGCGCTATGTCATGCTATCTTACCTCCTTCAGGAAGATGCAATAGACTCCCTGTAAGATGCTATATGGCAAGGGCTCAGTCTTACTACATTTAGAAGAATGGATATGATCATACACCTCTTCATTCAGCAAGAGACAAAGGTTACATTCCTCCTTCCTTCCACCATCATTTTTGGAGAAGAAGGAGAAGTCTACATGCCAGGCCCCAGAATACTTGTGCACATCACACCATGCATGTTGCTTCGCCACCTCACAAAGATGAATATTGCAGCAACATATTTTCAAGTTTTTCAAACTTGAGACCTGATTCTACCTGCTTAGATAGAGGGGGGGATTTTTTCCCATGTGGTTTTTGCCCCAGCTCCTTGTATTAAGCAGTTACTTTATTTTACTTGATGTAATGGGTGACCTATGGTCTTAGTTACCAGGGCCCACAGATTTTCCAAGTTAGCATTCAGGGGGGCTGTTAGGATTATTAATCCTCCCTTGTCAAAATTTGGTCATATGTCTAAATCAGGAGTCATGCCTAAATCAAGAGTCCATTCAGTCTATTTATAGTCATTAGCACCATTGGGTCACTTGGCCTAATTTGGGCACATGTTTCAGTTACTAAAGTGCGGGGAACACTAATTGAGGCTTACTGCCACTGATTGCACTTAATTGCATCAATTTAGGAGCCTCCTAGACTAACCCCTACAATTTAGGAAGCCACTGGGAGTGCCAAAACCAACCAAGGTCAGTTCAGTTCAGTTTATGACTGGTAAAGCTAAGTTAGGAGTCAGTTACATTCAGTTCTAGTCCTCTACATTTAGTCCGTGCTAGGTTTACTTGAATGAACTCAGGAGGGGCGCATTTCTCACCTACCACAGTTAATTTGCCTTAGTCAAAACTGAATGTAACACTTGAGTTGTGTTTTAGAACTCCGATGAACTCCGGTTATGGTTTAGACAAGGTCAGTTAACTACTGAGTCCCCCGATAGTGATTTAGGCAAGGTCTTAGTTACCTACAGTCAAGTAGAGTCTATCAATTCAAATTTCCTCATGTGGATTCGAATTTCATGTGGCTATTAAAACCATTGTACTTCATTGTAATAATTATCTGATTAATTTTTATTAATGAAAGCATTCGCAGCTGCAATCCATTTTTGCATTGTTTCATTCTTCAATTACTGAGTAAATTGTGTGATCTACTTTGTGAGTTGTGTGTTTTCCTGCAGATATATGTGCTCAATTTAATAGTTTTCATATGTCGACAGTCATCCATCAATTTTATCAAAACATGGTCAACCACCCCCCCATTTTCGGCCCGAAATATTTTTAGTGTTCTAGGGTGTAATGTTTCATTTACTGAGGAATTATTCCAACTCTCTCTCTCTCTTGTACGATTTTTCCATTCCTTTTTTTGTTCCTAGTTCATGTTCTTAGGTGGTGCTAACAACAGTGGTCGAGGTTCGATAATATGTGTTGTTCCTTTGTCGGTCAAGAATCTGAACAAGAGTGTTGGTAACAAACAACGGAATTGTTTAGTGAGCTGATTATAGAACATTTCCTTGACATTATCGATAGAAAATCGTTCTTCAATGGCTCATTCTTCATAGAACGCATCAGCAATTCTTTCGACACACTCTGATAGATTCACGCCACCTCCTCTAGTTATTGTTTGGATTAGTTTTCGCTCTTTTAATCTACTAGTCTTTTCATCCAGTGTTTTCTTTAATGCAAAGAGGATGGTTTCGACAAATTTTTCATGTGTCTCAAAGAAAAAATTATCTCTTGCTTGAGCGATAGTTAGCTTGTTTCTTCTAGCATAATTTTGTAGATAATTTGTTATCTTTCACTCCCACCAGCCCTTAATCTCTTGCTCTTATATCATTGAGTCGTGCTCATTGTCATATTATACATGTATCACCAGCAATAGAACCAATGTTGTAATCAAGCAGATTGCATAATTACCAGTGATAAATATTATCAATTATATAATCAATGATATAGACAATATACAAGTAATGGTGGAAACAATAATAAGCTTGATATTACTCAGCAAAACACATATAAGGTTGATTACATTTGATCGAACCAATTCTATAGCTGTCTCTCCAACATATCTATATGATTTACAAGTGGTTACATAACTACATGTCAGTTCAACTAACCAACATGACCTATGTAGGTTGACATAATCTATTGATATGTTTACAAGTATTCTGTGGAAGGACCTCATTGGCTAGATGAGTTAATGTCCTCCAACAGGTTCCAACCCTGATTCCATTACAAAACATGATTTTATACATCAAAATTATTTTTGATCTGATACCTAAATACCTACATTCTAAAAATAAGCATTTTGTAACTGCCTTATTACATCTATCAAATAACTTTGGAAAACTAAATCTTCTTAAATACCACAACATTTCTAACGAATAATCCTTTAACTCCACTTTGAAGTGGACCTTGATATGTCTTCAGCTCTAGCCTTGAAATGAAAATCTTCATTAATCTAATCTATATTTCATTTTTACAAAATTTTCAATGGTATTCCATGTTGAAATATTTTAACTTCGAAGAATATTCTATATGTATTTCTTTGTGGTCCCCGATGGTCCTACCGGGAGAACCACTTGTATTACTTTGTACCCCGATGCTCCTAATCAGAAGAACTAATAAGAGTCATGAGGCAGTACCCTCCAATTGTAAAGGTGGGTCATTAGCACCCCAGTGTGGTTACTTGAGCCTACATGTGTAACTCAAGCCTACATGATTAACTCGATCCTACATTACAGATGAGTTAACTTAAGTGAACGGATGAATATAAATAGAGGTGTAGTGCTCCTCATTTGGAACACACACTCTCACTTGTGTAGCGCATTAGTGGAGAAGAGAAGTAGCTGGAGAAGGAGGAGGATCATGCTTTGATCTCTTTGCTGGTTTTATCTTTTATCTTTTATCTTTTTGGGGCATCTATATTGAGGAAGCTTTTGCTGGGTTTTTCCCTTTAGGGTTTTCCCAGGATAAATCTTTGTGTTCCTTTTGTATGGTTGTGCTTGTCTATCTTTCAGTGATCTTGTTTATATGCTTTTGTTATGAAAATGAATGAAGTATTGATGTCTTAGCTAAGCATATGAAAATTTAACATTCCATTGGTCTCCAGATGGCACTTCAAGATTTGCCAATTCTTTAGCTAGTATCCTTAGCTCCACATGATCCACATAAGAAATGGGTGGCAGTTTGGAACCAATCATCTTGAATACGTCTATCGATTCAAAATCCACATCCAACTTATCAATTATGACCTTTCCTGACATAGGTTGAGTCATATCTTCAAACTTTATGTGATCCAATATAATTTTAACCAACAAAGCCCGATATTCAAATTGAGATATTATGTTTCCATCTTTATCTAGAAAAGAAGGAATACCCTTTTGAAACAATTCTATAAACAAGCCTTTGAAAGACTTCACTTATTGTAGCATCTAGTCTTCCTTTGCTTGGAAACTTTCAATGTGATGATGTTTTCTAATAACATTCCTTGCCCAAGTTATGACTACAATCTTGTCCTTAATACCCTTTATTCTTAACTCTTCTTCAGACAAAGTATTAAGAAAATTTATAGTCTTTTGAGTTGTATCTATTCGTTTCCTATCCAATGCTTCTTTTACAGTTGTGCAAATTTTTATTTCCACATTAATTACCATCTATTTATCTTTGATATAATTCAAATAAGGTCTCATTTTTGTTACTTATGTAATAATCATATCCAAATGATATGTCTTTCCCCTTGTACCAGTAGTTGTCCAGAAATTTTCTCTGATAACTTTTCATTCTTATCAAGCAATTCCTTGCTCTTTTTCTCAAAAACAAACTTCTTCTAATTTTTTCTTAACTATTTCATCCAACCTTTGATATTTTTTTTTCAAACTCTTTATTTTTTCATCTCTCAAGATAGCTTGTGACATAGCTTGAACAATAGCTTTAGTACTTGTCTCTGTACTTGACTGACTTTTTTCCACGTGTGGATTCTTTTATTTTTCATGTCTTTCCTTTTTGAAAATTATTTGCTTCTTGTTTAAGACATCAATGTTAGCAATGAGGAAATTTCTTTCAATTTCCCATTGACTATAGTCTTCAACATGTTTAAGTAGTTTAGCTTTATTATCATTAAGTTCATGGGACAACAATTCTTTTTCTTTTTCTACCATTGTCAACTTAGAAGCTTGGATCGTCTGACTAGATGGAATCTTTAGTTTTTTCTTCAATAGCTGGATAGTGTTCTCCTTGTCAGCTAATATCCTATTTTTGGCTTTTCCTCTACCTGTCTCACTATCCATAGCCAGAAGATCACCTTGAATTTTTTTATTTGTTGTTGATATATCTTATTTTCCACTTTCTCCTACTTTAAATGGATTTCCACACTTGATACTGTAGACTGTAATTTTGAAACCCTTAATGTATATTTCATCAAATTAGTATAAATAACTTCCCCAGTTTTCTTATGTAAATGAATCTTATAAGGTATTGGGATCTTATGCAAATTGAGTCTCATTTATACAACTTTTTCTAAGTAGCTACTGCCAAATTCAATGTATTTTTTGCATGGTCCTTCACAGTAAAAAGTGAAACCTCCTTATCTATAATGTTACTTACTTTAGAATAAATTTTTAAATATTGTTTTGAAGAAAATTTCTTATTATGTCCATATCTGGCATATAAGTCACTTATTGATTTGTATTTATCATTGGAAGCACCTTCCTATGTTTTTACAAAACTATACTCTTGAATCGAAAAATATGGGACTTGGACCTTTTCTTTTAGTTTCTTGCTTCCAACTTCAACCATTTCTTTTTCTAAATCTATTTTTTGTCTTTTTGCTACTTCTGATTCTTCATCTTCAACTTAACAACTTTTGAGAAAATCCTTTTGCTAGTAATTTCAAATTTGTTAGGAGTTGCTAGTAATCATTGCTACTGATTTCATTTTGGATGATGGGTTAGCCTTTAATATCTATGAATCCTCCACATCTGATTGGTACTCCATTAAGTTATCTCTTTGAGCTAACCCCTCTATCTCTTGGTGATCAAAATCATTGTTCTTGTTTTGTTTTCTCCTCTATGAAATTATATGATGTGGATCATAATTGATTTATGTGGCTTTAGTGAAATTCATCTCGTGCAGTAATCCTTCAACCACTGGTAGAGAAGCCTAATTTTTTATGATAAAGGGACCTGCCTTCAAACGAAATTTAATTCCAGATACTTCTCTAAAAATCAAGAAATGCTCGTTATCCACAATAATTTTATGCCTGATAAAATCCAAAGCAAATATCTAGGGTGTCAATAAAGCAGGAAAAATGTATGGTTCATGAACAAAACCATAAACTATGATAATGGTATGTTCCTTCAGAAAAAACCAATCTCCAATTCTTCTTCGTAGGGTAAATTGTTGTTAGGAACCCGTGTCAACCCTTCTCTTTACTTCATTAGAACATTTTTGTTGGACGCATATGATTTGTAAGTCGTCTCATGAGTATATTGTATTATCCCGCATTCATGGGGAGTAATAGTTGTTTAGATTAGACTTTGTATATAAGTGTGTGTTGAGGCTAATGAAGAAATCTATGATTTATTTGTATTGAGCTTGCTCAAAGGAGGTTTCCCCCTTGAGGTGGACTGTGATCAATAAAAAAAAATTGTTGTGTTATTTCTATTATATCATGTATTTTCATTATTTATTGTAGGAGGTTTCTCACATCTGGTATTAGAGTACTTTCTTGGGCTCGCAAGGTGGAAATTCTATCCAACTTTTTTTTTTCGCAATGCTTTATGGCATTGTGATTATTGCAGTAGTGATTCTTCTTTGCATCTATATTGTTCATTTCAATTTCAAGCTTGAATTAGGGAATAACCCATATCAGCTTAATTATGGGAAGTACTTGGGCATAGCCCTAAAAATCATTGTGAGGAGTACCACAGGAACACAGAAGTAGCTAGTCATTGAGAGGACCTGCCAAGCAAAAAGGGTAATGAACCCTACCTAATTGACTAGTTCCCACCTATGAGGTAAGCCAAGAGTTGTTGTTTGAGGAAAAGCAGTTATCAATTTTACCTAAGTTGTGGAGTGAGGGGTACTTCCCCAATATGCAATTCGTTCAACAGCATTGGTGGCCGAGTGAATCCACTAAACCTTTAGGAATGCAAACATACCTAGGTTCTATATCTATTTCCACTTTATAAAGCACAACTTGCGGTTGTCTAGAGCTTCCATAGATCAATTACACCGAAACAAAAGTATAAATTTCTATTTTCTCACCATTTATACTTTGTTTTAGCCTTGTTTCCCTTGAAAATTTGTTGGAACTGTTGTAATTCCATTCTATATATTTTCTTCCTTGAGTACCCTATCCCATATTCCACTTCTTGAAGCCCAAAATCCCACATTTGTTTATTTTTAGGGTTTTCCATAGCTTTTTTATTCTCACCCAATCACCTTCAAATTTTACCACAGTGTCCATTTCATTTCATAATTTTTTTGCCTTGTCCCACTTTGAAAAATTTTCCCATGCTTTCACCTCGAATATGAAATTCTCATTTTCTGCTTCCCTATCTCTTAGAAAGTATCCAAAACCTAGTCAAACCCCAATTACCCACTAGAGTCTTTTCCAAGTTCAATTTTTCCTTTTCTAAAAACATCTCAGTTTTTGTTTCTCCACCTATTTCCTAAAAAAACTACTGGTTATGGTTGTCACCTATGCCGAAGAAAACAAACAAATGAAATATGAACTTTCCACCCTCAAGACCAAACTCCAATATCTCGATGGAAAATTTCTTGGCCTCCTTCTTCATGATTCAGCCATGAACAATAGATGATAGCTCGAGTCTTTTGCAGACATTGGGTTCTCTTCTTTCAACAATTTTCGGGGATTGAAGCTTGAACTTTCTTAATTCAATGGAGATGATCCAACTGGATGGATATATAGGGAAGAATAATATTTCAGTCTGCATAACACTTTTGATGTCCACAAAGTCCCACTTGCAACCAACATGAAGCCCTTCAATGGTTTTGTTGGTACATCAAGGTTCATGAAGAGCCAAAATGAACAGATTTTTACCAACTCCTTTTGTGACAATTTGGCCCTAGTGCTTTTGGTGACATCACAAGAGAACTTGCTAAACTTCCTCAAACTGGCACTATGAGGGAGTATCAGACAAAATTTGAGAAACTGGCCAATCACACAGAAGGATTTTCTAATGCACTCTACAGGAGTTGTTTTATCAGTGGTCTAAAGGATCCAATATGATATGAGGTTAATATGTTATGTCCCAACACAATGATGGAATCCCTAGGGTTGGCTAAGTTGGTGGAGGAAAATATCATAGCTCAACAGTGCTCCAAATCTGTTTTCATTCCATTCAGAAATATGGTTCCCCAAAGACCTCCAATCACACCAGCTCCTAGAACCACTCCTATCAAGCATTTTTCTGAAGCAGAGATGCGAGAACATAGAGAAAAAGGGATTTGTTATAATTGTGATGAGAATTTCACCCAGGGACACACATGTGCTCAGCAAAATCTTTGTCTCTTGGATGTGGATTCTCTGCTTGTACCTAAAATTTCTGACAATGCCCAGGATCTAGTAGATGATGAGGAAGACATTCAACAGCTGCATGTTGACCCTCCTACTCATGACGACCATCCATAGATATATCTTCATGCATTAGTTGGAGTCCCGCCCCACAAACAATGTCGGTCAAGGGTTTCTTCAATAAGTTATGTCTTACAACACTCATTAATTCTGGTAGCACTCATAACTTCATTGACCCTCAGATCACCAAACATGCTGATTGTTTTTTCCATCCTTGATCCAACTTTGAATTCATGATTTCCAATGGGGTCACCTTACCTTGCAAAGGGAAATGTCGTAATTTACAAATATCTATTAGAGATTATACCTTGCACTCTGACATGCTTGCCTTTCCCTTAGGAAAATGTGATGTGGTTTTGAGTGCTCAATGGTTATGCACACTTGGACCCATCTGATGGGATTTTGTTGAACTTTGGATGAAATTTCAAGTCAATGGAAAAAAAAACATTGAAGGTCTTGTTGGCAATCGGCAACAACCCCTTCATTTTTTTTATTAAGATGAAGGGATATCAGCTCTCTTTTATGATTTACCTATTAAAAATTATAAAAGAGTGCCTTCAGAATCTTCCATTCTGAAGGTATTCTCAACTATAGAAGCTGATGAAACCATTTTTCATAAACTTGATAACTAGCAGCTATCAGTTCCATAAATTTTTATATAATCAATTCATCATTAATTAATCTATTTGATTATATATATTATTTAAAAAAAAAAAATTAAAGAGATAGTGTGCTAATTGGGGTTCAACAAAAACACATTTTGAACTTGTTTGAAGCTGGTTATTGATAAGATATTTTAAGTTCTGAAAATCCTAGAACTAAAGATGAATTATTAAATCAAAACTCTTATTAAACCTAAATGTTCATATCCCATTTGTAACTTAATATCTTATCATTATTTTGTGAAATTGTATATATATAGTTAGTGAAAAGCAAATAAATGAGTATCATTTGAAATTTTCATATGTATAGTTTTATCAAAATTTTTGACATTTCAGCGGCTAGAACGTCTAATTCCTTCCATCGTTCATCGGCGGTCGGATGCCCTATTCATCGAAAGGACAATCTACTAAACATCCGCAATGGCGGATAGCGATCCCACTGCGAGTTCCACGGATCATAAACTCATCGGCGATTGAAACAACTAAATTTTTCTGACGCATTTGTCTCCATCGGCTAACTTTTGGTTTTCACATTGGAACATTTTGTGACTACTTTATCCACAGTTGCGGACGGCAAACTACTAAGCCCCCCGATTATTGTATTGACCTTTCAAACTCCGCTTTGTTGTTTCGTCGATCTTTGGGTTTTATCTTCCGCCGTTGCAGCCGCAGAAAGAACAACCTTTCCGATACTTTAGTTGTTTTCTCTTCTGATTCAGACCTTACATGGTGGGGTGTGATGTCCTTTATCTTCCGTCGTTGTGTCTCCCAAATCCCTTTACGTTCCGTCGTTGCAGCTCCCAAAACAACTAATCACCTGAAATGAAAAGCGCGCCGCTTACCGATGTGGGCTGGTCTTTTAGTCGCATGACCGTAGTCTTTTATCTTCCGCCATTGCGGCTGTTTAAAGCACTCATCTGTCGTTGTCTATGTCTTTCTGACTTCCGATTGGGAGCTTTCCCGCCCATATTTTAGATCATACTTTTTTCGACCCCGATCGGCGAAGTGGTTGATTTGCAGAAGAAGGCTTAATGATAATTTTCATTTACATGATTTGTCTCTTTGTCAACAGGTAATGACAGCCTTCTGTGCATGCCTGTAAAATTGTAGATTTTACAGGCACACATTTAAATTATAGTTTCTTTTATTTCTCCTGTTATAAATAATTTTTAATAAGATGATTTTGTTTGTTTGAAACAGGTGAGCATGTCATCGCTGTCCTGCACAGTTTTAGGACGTGTCTCATATCCTGGATATCAGTTGGAAGATGTGGTTGTTCATTAAAGGCTGAAATTTTGAACCAGCCACGAATTGGCCAGTCCCTTCAAGTCAGCAAATGTTTCAGGCTGGTGGTTTTTTTTGTTATCTTCTAGTGACATGTGTTTGATGAAAAAGAGATTCGACATTCTTTGATAGCGATAGGACTCCTATAATCTTGCATATAACATTTATAGAAAAACTGAATCACATTTTCTAGCATTGCAAGTATAATAGAAACACCGACTGCACATTACTCAAGAGATGTCAAGTTAACTTTTAACATTCAACCAACATCACTTCAATGACATTCTTAATGTACAACTAATGTCTCTTAAGCGATGTTTATTCAACATTTGAAATATAAATGATTGTGAAATTTTTAAAAATTATATAATTGAAATAAAATAAAAATGATTCAAACAACTTTCCTTTTCTATATAAAATTTAAATTATAATTTAAATTTACTAAAAATCACACAAGTGTGTCCATTTTATAACTATAACAAAAAAAAAGTTTATCGAAAGATTGGGAGTATTATATAAGCTTGTAATTTTTATGAGAAGGGGATGGAGTGACTGAAGTAAAAATACTTGAAATATTATTTTGATGCTAGTTTTGTTCTTGGCTGAAGTTTTATCTTTGGATTTGGGACGTGACTGGAAATCTCCAAGTTGATATCGTGACTAGTATTGTTTTGGATACTCTTTATATTTGAGTATATGATCTTCTATTTTAATATTAATACAATGTACTTGGTTATGCTTGTGATTATTAATCAGTATTTCACTTTGTCAGCCCAATATTATATTTGAATTAATATGTCGTTGTGACTGAGTTTACTAGTGTTTCTACTGTAAATTCAAGATATAAGGATATATATTTATGTTTGTTAGATATCATTTGTATTTTTACAGTGATTTCATATTGATCATTATCTCTTATTCAAATATCTAATGTTGGTTATTAGTTATTAATTAATTAGACACTTTAGAAAATTTGAAGTAATTGTCTATCTCAGTTTTTCTGATAAGTTATTACAGAATGAATTAGTGTGTATGGCTTAAATATTTTTATTTAGCTCCTACCCTTTATCTTTCTGTTAATCTTACATTAATTAATAATTAATATAATATTTAAATTCGCTCTCAGCTGATATAGGATAGTTAAGATAGTTAAGATTAGTTTTATTTTAGTATATTTTAGTTAACAGCTGTTAAATAGAATTTGTGCAATTTTAGAATAATTTTAAACAGTCTTTTATATTCGGAAAATTAAATATAAAATTTCAAACAATCAAGGACTTTCCTTAAGAAAGCAAGTATAGGATAACATAGGCAGTTTAAACTAATTTTAGATTTTAGTTAGACAGAAATAACATTAGGATAGATTTTCGCTGAATTTTAGTTTCTCCTTAAGAGAAAAATTCAGCTGGTAGCAGGACCATAACCTGTGATATTTTGGTACTCCAAACACACCGGACGCTGCTTTACGCTGATTGTGTGGGCATAATCTCCTTGTTGGCCTAGGTCAAAAAAACAGGCCAACAAATGGCACTAGAAGGAGGGCCTGTTAATGAGTAATGGCAGGTGAATCTAATGAAAAATTTTCAACCAGTCAACATCCTCCAGAAGTCAGTAGATCACCATTTATAGAAACTGTTCAGAGTATCCTCGAATGTGATCCTGTCACCTCTCCATTTACTCATGAGCAAAGCACTCAAACTTTAGAAGAATCACGACATATTCTTAGAAGAGCATACGCTAATCAAATTGGTGTATCTCCAATAGATTATGGTCTACCTAGACAACAGCGACATAATCCACAATTGACCATAGTTACTCAAAATTTGGAAGTAGCTGATAGCACTCCCCGCCATCAGATTGAAAGTCATCAAAGGCAAAATACTCAAACAAACACTGTTAGAAGACTAATTGCAGAAGGCGGTTTTGATCAGCCACCTTCTCCTCCTGAATCACCACCTGATAGTCCAAGACCATCCAATTCAGGAAGTTCCTCAAGTTCTGAAAGAAGTCCAATGGCAGGAAATGTACCTGTGGGAGGAGGAGGTAATCCTCCACCTAATCCACCTAATCCACAACTCCCTTGGCTAAGAGAAGCTACTATAGCTGTCCCTGGTGTATAGCATCCTTTGCCTAAACACTCAAATAAACTCCTCCCTAAGTTTAACCTAGATGACAAAGAACCTACAGAAGTGCATGTTGACAAATTTATGTTGGATGTTCAAACCTTGAACGTTTAGCATGAAGATGTAGTTTGTCGATTATTTCCTCTAACTTTTGAAGGAAGAGCTTCTACTTGGTATTTTTCGTTAGTACAGGGATCAATCACAAACTGGGGTGAATTTAATAAATCCTTTCTAGATAAATTTGGGGAAGATAAAACACCTTCTCTTTTATCCTTAGAGTTATCTAGGATTAAAGTGGAGCCTAAAGAAAGAATCAAAGATTTCAATCAAAGGTTTCTGACATTAAAGAACAAAATTCCAATTACTTCTCAACCACCTGAAGATATAATTGTTGAAAATTATACGTCAGCTTTACCAAAATATTCTAGGATGTTCGTTAAGAGAGATGGGAAAACAACATTAGTAGAAACTTTTGAGGAAGCCATTAAAGTCGAGAAGGATTCTATGTCTTATGAACCAGATAGGAGTGGGAAATCTGACACTTTTTCTCGTAGGAAGACTAAAAAACTCAATTCAGAAAAAGACAAAGCATTTGACATAGAACAGCTGCAAAATGCTATTCGAACATTAGCCAATGAGGTTGTAGGGTTAAAGAAAACCAATTCTAAAGCTCCTCCTTCTAGGGGATATTTCAGAAATCAGTTTAGACAAAACCCGAATACAAACAATAAAAATACACCACCTGACATAGCAGCAATTGAAGAGATTTTTAATACAATCTGAGCTGTTTTATCTTTATCTGAGACTCCTTCTAGTCAAGAAATAACTAAAAACGAAGAAGAAGAGGAATCAGAAAATGATGAAGAATCAGAGGAACCTCAACAAGTTAACGGTCATTTCTGGGACGATCTTGTGAAAGAATATGAGAGTAAAAGTCTGCCTACAGGACAACATGCCTATAATACTCGTAGTAAAGCATTCGCAAACACTCCTGGAGCTTCGTCAAGTTCTACTACAAATAATGACAACAATAATTCACAACCTAATAAACAAGCTCAATCTGGCAAACAGACTCAATCAACCAAAATTACCCAGCCTACTCAAAATGCTCCAAAATTAGATTTACAATATGATATAATTGAATATTTAAAGAAGACGCATGCAAACATCAGTATGTACGACCTCCTTCAAATCTATCCAATGCCTAATAGCCGTGTTATAAATCCGGCCATGAGTTCAATTATTTCTAATGAAAAACAAAATGTTGCTGCAAACAATTCTAATAATGATTCAACAGCAACTGAAAAAGGAAAAGCAATGGCTGACAAAGCTTCACTTATAGGTAAGAATTCTAAATCAACCACACCTCCATTCTTACTTACCTTTGAAATTTTCAATAGGAATGTTAATAATTGCATGGTAGATTCCGGAGCATCCTCCAATGTGATGCCCTTATTAGTATGCAAGAAATTGAATGGGAAATATGTTCCATCAAATTCTCAAATAACTCAATTGGACAGGACAAATGTGAAAGTTGTAGGGGAAATGAAAGATGTCTTGGTTAAGATTGCTTGTAATCCTTCAGTTTATCAAATTATAGATATTGTTGTTGCAGATATTCCAAATGCATATGGGCTATTTTCATGCAGGGATTGATCTCAACAATTGAACGGTTTCTTTGCCACGGACTGGTCAACATTATGGTTACCTAAGAACAGAAAGTCAAATCAGATAAAGATAAATAGAGAAAGATATATGAAACATACTGTCATAGAACTGCATGATCCTAGTGAACCTGTTTTATTTTCAGATTGCATTATGGGGAACTACATGTATGAATTGGGATTTGGTAATTTTAAAGCTAAAAATTATGCCTTTTCTGAAAATAAACAGCAATCTGAAATTAGGAATGTGACATCTATTTCTCCTAACTCTTCACTTAAGGAAACCATTAATGAAGTAGATAATCTGAATATTGTAAATATTATAGAAAGCAAAGCGGTTGTGAATAGTTCTATTTGGACTTTATATTTTGATGGTGCGAAATCCAAAGAAGGAGCAGGAGCTAGTTGCCTACTGGTGGATCCTCAGGGAAATAAAACATGTATAGCTTGTAGAATGGAATTTAATTGTACAAACAATACTGTAGAATATGAAGCTTTAATACAGGGTTTGAAAAAAACGATTGATTTGAATATCAAAGAGTTAATTGCATACGGTGATTCTGAAATCATCATCAGACAGGTTCATAACTCCATTCACTGCTTATCTGAACATTTACAGAGTTATCAACGAGAGGTATGGAACCTTATCTCACATTTTGATGCATTTAACATAATTTATGTTCCTAGAAGTCAAAATCAAGAAGCAGATTTGTTGGCAAATGTAGCATCAAAGTTAATTCCGTCAGAAAATCTTTCATCAGATTTCTTTTCAGTTGAGTTGATTTTTAGGTCTTCTATACCTAATAATATTTTTAACTGGCGTGTATTTGATAATGATGTGTAGGTACTGAATTTTCTGATGAACGAAGATACCTTTAAAGACTCAGCCATAGACAAAGTAACTCATGACGAAAATTTGTGGGACTTTTCAGTAATAAATGATTTTTGTTCAGTTGAAAAAGATTTTGAAAAGGTAAAACCAGTCCCTAATTCAGTACTAAGATTAGAAAAGTTCTTTGATTTGCATGATAAATTTAGGTATGTCCCTAATTGTAAAACTAATAGCTCTCGAATGAGGTATGAAACCATAAATTTAGGAACAGAACTAAATCCCCAAACTATAAATCTAGGAGTAGATTGCAATCCCGAAGAAAAAACAGCATTTATAAAATTATTTCAGGAATTTAAAGATGTCTTTGCATGGACATATGACGACCTGAATACCTTCAACACACAAGTCATGCAACATATAATTCCAATTAAACAAGAGTCAAAACCCTTTCAACAAAAGCTAAGGAAATATCACTCGTCATTAGAACCAACAATTAAAAAGGAACTAAATAAATTATTAGCTGCCAATATTATTTTTCCCATTAGGCATACTCAATGGGTAGCAAACTTAGTTCCGGTCAGGAAGAAAAACGGGGATATTAGATTATGTGTAGATTTTAGAAATCTGAATAAGTCTTCTGAAAAGGATAATTACCCAATTCCTCCCATGGAACAAATTATTCAAAAGGTGTCTGGATCTGAGATACTATCACTCCTTGATGGTTTCTCAGGGTACAACCAAATATTAGTCTCTCGAGATGATCAATTGAAAACTACTTTTTTAACTCCATGGGGAACATATGCTTACCGCAAGATGCCCTTTGGGTTAATCAATGTTGGGGAAACCTTTCAAAGAGCAATGGATATTGCTTTTAGAGGCTTAATTAATCATTCATTCGTTGTCTATTTGGATGACGTTACTGTATATTCTAAACATCGACCTGATCATCTTAATCACCTTAGAAAAGTATTTGAACGATGTAGAAAGTTTGGAATATCCTTAAATACTAAAAAAACAATATTTGTTGTTTCAGAAGGCATCTTATTAGGTTGCGTGGTTTCAAAGCATGGAATCATGATTGATCCTGAAAGAACCCAAGCCATTTCAAAGATAACTTATCCTTCTAGCAAGAAAGCAATGCAATCATTTCTTGGTAAGATAAATTTTGTTAGGAAATTCATTCCTAGTTTCTCCGAAATCATTCGTCCATTCCAGAAAATGACTAAGAAGGACGCTATGTTTAATTGGGGACAAATTGAAAAAAAGTCATTTCAGAAAATTTTAGAAGCCATCTCAGAAGCTCCTAGCCTTCTAAGCCCATATTTTAACAAAGATTTCATATTGTATACTTTTGCTTCTGATATTTCATATGCAGCAGTTTTAACCCAATTAAATCAGCAAAATAACGAAGTTCCAATCTCCTTCATGAGTTCAAATTTCAAAGGTGTTGAACTTAATTACCATGAAGTTGATAAGCAATCCTTTGCTGTTTTTAAAGCTGTTAAACATTTTCGTCCATATTTATTGAAATCTAAAACGAAAATAATCGTCCCTTATTCCTCAGTCAAAAACTTTTTAGTGCAAAAGGACTTAGGTGAGAAAAGAGCACCTTGGATGACAGCCCTTCAAGAGTATGACTTAGAAATTAAACCCTCGACGATAATTAAAGGTCAAGGATTATGTAAATTAGCTGTTGAAGCTGCTCATTTACCTAATGATAAAGCTAAAACTATTATTGATGAGGTTTTACTTACTAGAGAAATCTATTTTTATCCTCCACCATAAGATTCCTGGTATGCAGACATAAGAATACTTTTGGAAACAAGAGCTGCTCCTGACTATCTAGAACCAAAGAAGAAAAGAGCACTTAGATTGAAATCTGCTCCTTATTTATTAATTGATAATGTCCTCTTTTGCAGAAATTCAGACGGAGTATTCCTTCGATGTCTAGACAAAGATGAAACAGAAGTAATTCTGAAAGAGTTACATTCTGGACCAGCAGGAGGTCATTTTGGTGGAGAAACTACTACGCAGAAAATTCTTAGGTTTGGTTATTATTGCCCTACCTTGTTTCGAGATTCCTATACTTTTGTTAGAAAATGCCAAGAAAGTCAACTTGCTGCGGGAAGGGTTAAAAAACCTGCTTTTCCTTTACAACTTGTATGAGTTGAAAGACCTTTTCAGCAATGGGGTATTGATATAGTAGGGCCAATAAATCCTCCCTCCTCTAAGCAACACAAATATATAATAACAACAACTGATTATTTTACTCGTTGGGCAGAAGCTGCGCCATTAAAGGTTGTAAATACCAATCAGGTTATATTATTTTTAGAATTCTTTATCATAACAAGATTTGGTATCCCAGATTCCCTCGTCTTTGATAATGCTTCATATTTTTCGTCAATTGAGTTAACTCAGTTTGCTTTAGAGAAGGGAATAAGAATCAGATATTCAGCTAACTACCATCCTCATGGAAATGGTCTATTTGAATCAACAAACAAAAATTTATTGAAAATTCTCAAAAGAACTATTTCAGTTCACCATCGTGATTGGCATACAGAATTGGTCAATGCCCTTTGGGCAGATAGAGTAACTCCTAAGGCTGTGATAGGTAACTCACCATTCTTCTTAGTATATGGAACTGAAGCTATTTTACCACCAAATTTATTCTTACCTTCATTACAGTTAGCTCAGTCTGTTCAAGATGAAGAGTGTTCAGAAATGGAAAAGAGAATTAATACTCTGCTAAAAACTTGAGGAAGAAAGAGAAAAGTCAAAACAGCACTTTACAAAACATCAACAGATTGTGAAATCTTGGTTTGATCAATCCTTTAGTTCCAATCGAGAATTCCAGGTGGGAGACCTAGTTTTAAAATGGGATAAAGTTGACGAGGAAAAGGGAGATCATACTAAGTTTCAGAGGCTGTGGTTAGGTCCCTTTGTTATTTTTGAGAAAATAGGTCCAAGTACCTTTCGATTGCAAACACTTGAAGGTTAGTCCGAAATATTCCCAGTGAATGGACTGATTCTAAAAAAATATTTCTGTTAATATTTTCTGTCTTAAAATGTATATAATTTGTTTGCTATTTGTAAATAAATTTATATTTTTATACATAAACTATGTTTGTTGTTTGTAAATAAATTTATATTTTTGTATAAAAACTGAATTACAGTACATAGAATTAAGGATGATGAGTAATTCATTAAAACTTTTGTAATTTTCAAACATCATTCTGTTATTTTCAGCTAGTTTTAATTCTGTTAGCTAAATATTTCAGACTGTCAAAATTTTGTATATAATCAGTCAGTAATCTTTAGTTAGCAGCTGAAGAAATAAATGTAAATAAATAAATCTTCTGGTTAAAAACAATCAGTTTGCTCGTTAACTAAAAATTATGATACTAGACTAAAATCTTTTAAAAATTTGTTTAGGATGATCAAGGTTTCTTAAATCTATAAAAGACCTATCATTATTTCATTTTTTAAGTATTACTCAGATTATTCCTCGCCTTTTTATTTTCTTTATATAAAATGGAGATAGCTTATTAATGTCTTTTTCGAAGCTTGTACTTTTGAAAAACTCTTACAGATCTCTACCATCAGTCTTCAAAAGTGTTTACCATCTGAAAAAAATTTAGAATTTGTTCCAATCAATAAAATACTAAAGTGAGAGGCGAAAGGTCTTAGTAATAAGCCGGTCTGATCAGAATCACAAATATCACTAGTATGACATTATTAGGAAACTAGTAATGGCTTTTGGTTTCAAAAACCAAAAGATAAGGGGTCTCATCACGAGCCAGCTGATTCATTTTCTGGTGATATTAATGACTGACATTACCATTTGGTCACCATGCTGGGTAATGATCTCTCATTTTATAAAATTTAAAAGATAAAAATGAATAAAGAAAACATAAATTTTGACTGAAGAATAGGAGGTCTCATCACGAGCCGACCTAATCATGATCATCAGTGTTGTCTGGGATAACTTCATTTCTGATCACCAAAATGATGGCTTTTGATTTAAAAATTAAAAGACAAGAGGTCTCATCACGAGCCGGCTTGCTTATTTCAGACAACTCTCGTGAATGATACTATCATATTGGGACACCATACCTAGATAGTATTCTTCAGTCAGAATTATTGTTTAAAGAAAAGAAAAGAAAACAAAAAGAAAATTATTATGTTTATGGAATAGATTCTGGAAAGTTTTCAGAAAAGTAGATTTCTATATGCTGATGGTGCAGGTTATTATTACTATGAAGTACTTTGTTTCGATCAATATATTTTTAAGTTTATCCCTAACTAGATCTCTGTTTCAAAAGATGGAATATTTCTGAGTTGTACTTATGAATATGAATAAAAATAATGGTTTTTATTTAGATAAAGAATATTTGATTGTTTTTAATGAGTTTTAAGATTTTGTTTATATCATTTATAAGTTGTATGAGCAGAGATAACTGGTTCGCCCAGGTTGTCGCCATTTGTTGGCAGTCAGCAACAACCCCTTCATTTTTTTATTAAGATGAAGGGAGATCAGCTCTCTTTTATGATTTACCTATTAAAAATTATAAAAGAGTGCCTTCAGAATCTTCCATTCTGAAGGTACTCTCAACTATAGAAGCTGATGAAACCATTTGTCATAAACTTGATAACTAGCAGCTATCAGTTCCATAAATTTTTATATAATCAATTCATCATTAATTAATCTATTTGATTATATATATGATTTAAAAAAAAAATTAAAGAGATAGTGTGCTAATTGGGGTTCAACGAAAACACATTTTGAATTTGTTTGAAGCTGGTTATTGATAAGATATTTTAAGTTCTGAAAATCCTAGAACTAAAGATGAATTATTAAATCAAAACTCTTATTAAACCTAAATGTTCATATCCCATTTGTAACTTAATATCTTATCATTATTTTGTGAAATTGTATATATATAGTTAGCGAAAAGCAAATAAATGAGTATCATTTGAAATTTTCATATGTATAGTTTTATCAAAATTTCTGACGTTTCGGCGGCTAGAATGTCTAATTCCTTCCACCATTCATCGGCGGTCGGATGCCCTGTTCATCGGAAGGACAGTCTACTAAACATCCGCAATGGCGGATAGCGATCCCACTGCGAGTTCCGCAGATCATAAACTCATCGGCAATTGAAACAAGTAAATTTTTCTGACGCATTTGTCTCCATCGGCTAACTTTTGGTTTTCACATCGGAACATTTTGTGACTACTTTCTCCATAGTTGCAGACGACAAACTACTAAGCCCCCCGCTTATTGTATTGACCTTTCAAACTCCGCTTTGTTGTTTCGTCGATCTTTGGGTTTTATCTCCCACCATTGCAGCCGCAGAAAGAACAACCTTTCCGATACTTTAGTTGTTTTCTCTTCCGATTCAGACCTTACATGGTGGGGCATGATGTCCTTTATCTTCCGCCGTTGCATCTCCCAAAGCCCTTTACGTTCCGTCGTTGCGGCTCCCAAAACAACTAATCACCTGAAATGAAAAGCGCGCCGCTCATCGATGCGGGCTGGTCTTTTAGTCGCATGACCATAGTCTTTTATCTTCCACTGTTGCGGCTGTGCAAGGCACTTGTTTGCCGATGTCTATGTCTTTCCAACTTTTGATTGGGAGCTTTCCCGCCCATATTTTAGGTCATATTTTTTCCGACCCCGATCGACGAAGTGGTTGATTTGCAGAAGAGGGCTTAATGATTATTTCCATTTACATGATTTGTCTCTTTGTCAACAGGTAATGATAGCCTTCTATGCATGCCTGTAAAATCGCAGATTTTATAGGCACACATTTAAATTATAGTTTCTTTTATTTCTCCTGTTATAAATAGTTTTTAATAAGATGCTTTTGTTTGTTTGAAACAGGTGAGCATGTCATCGCTATCCTACACAGTTTTAGGACGTGTCTCATATCCTGGATATCAGTTGGAAGACGTAGTTGTTCATTAAAGACTGAAATTTCGAACCAGCCACGAATTGGCCAGTCCCTTCAAGTCAGCAAATGTTTCAGGCTGGTGGTTTTTTTGTTATCTTCTAGTGACAGGTGTTTGATGAAAAAGAGATTCAACACTCTTTGATAGTGACAGGAGTCCTATAATCTTGCATATAGCATTTATAGAAAAACTGAATCGAAAGATTGGGAGTATTATATAAGCTTGTAATTTTTATGAGAAGGGGATGGAGTGACTAAAGTAAAAATATTTGAAATATTATTTTGATGCTAATTTTGTTCTTGGCTGGAGTTTTATCTTTGGATCTGGGATGTGACTAGAAATCTCCAAGTTGATATCGTGACTGGTATTGTTTTGGATACTCTTTATATTTGAGTATATGATCTTCTATTTTAATATTAATACAGTATACTTGGTTATGCTTGTGATTATTAATCAGTATTTCACTTTGTCAGCCCAATATTATATTTGAATTAATATGTCGTTGTGACTGAGTTTACCAGTGTTTCTACTGTAAATTCAAGATATAAGGATATATATTTATGTCTGTTAGATATCATTTGTATTTTTATAGTGATTTCATACTGATCATTATCTCTTATTCAAATATCTAATGTTGGTTATTAGTTATTAATTAATTAGACACTTCAGAAAATTTGAAGTAATTGTCTATCTCAGTTTTTCTGATAAGTTATTACAGAATGATTTAGTGTGTATGGCTTAAATATTTTTATTTAGCTCCTACCCTTTATCTTTCTGTTAATCTTACATTAATTAATAATTAATATAATATTTAAATTCGCTCTCAGCTGAGATAGGATAGTTAAGATAGTTCAGATTAGTTTTATTTTAGTATATTTTAGTTAACAGCTGTTAAATAGAATTTGTGCAATTTTAGAATAATTTTAAACAGTCTTTTATATTCGGAAAATTAAATATAAAATTTCAAACAATCGAAGACTTTCCTTAAGAAAGCAAGTATAGGATAACATAGGCAGTTTAAACTAATTTTAGAGTTTAGTTAAACAGAAATAACATTAGGATAGATTTTCACTGAATTTTAGTTTCTCCTTAAGAGAAAAATTCAGCTAGTAGCAGGACCATAACCTGTGAGATTTTTCTACTCCAAACACACCAGACGCTACTTTAAGCTGATTGTGTGGGCATAATCTCCTTGTTGGCCTAGGTCAGAAAAATAGGCCAACAGGTCTTACAACCAAGGTCTCTCAGCATCATCAATTTACATCTCATGGAAAATATCCTTAAGAATAATTCAAATGGTTTCATCGCTCAGATCAATTTCATTCAAATGTAGCCTTTAGCAGCCTCCACTGCTCTTTTTGATCTACAACAAATTTTGGATCAATATGCATGTGTCTTTTTTGAACCATTAGTATTTCCACCTTCAAGACCAGAGGACCATTGTATTTTGCTCCTTCCTAGAAGCGTCCCTCCCAACATTAGGCCCTATCGCCACCCGTTTCACCAGAAGATAGAAATTGAGATGCCCGTTTGTGACTTACTGAAGCAAGGTGTTGTTCTCCCTAGTACTAGTTCATTTCTTCACCAATTATTCTTGTCCAAAAAAATATGGGTCGTGGCACCTCTGCATTGAATTTCGGGAAATTAATCACATCACAATCAAGGATACGTTTCCAATTCTTGTTATTGATGAGCTTCTTGATGACCTTTATGGTGGTCATTTTTTCCCCAAGTTGGATCTTCGTTCTTAGTATCACCAAATTTGGGTTCATGAGGATGTTATCCCTAAAAAGGATTTACGCACACATGATGGCCACTATGAGTTTTTAGGCATTCCTTTTTTCCTCATAAATGCTCCTTCCACATTCCAGACATTGATGAATAAAATATTTCAGCCCTACTTGTGGAAATTCATTCTGGTCTTCTTTGATGATATCCTCATCTATAGTAAAACATAGGCTGAGCATCTCCAACATCTGGATCTTGTACTGAGAATTTTATGTTATCATCATCTTCATGCCAAACAGTATAAATTTGTTTTTTGGTATGAGAAAGTAGATTATATCAAGAATATTGTTTCAGCACAAAGGGTTTGCGTAGATCCTACCAAAATAGATTCCATGAAAAATTGATCGCATCCTTAGACACTCAAGAGCCTTCATGAGTTTTTGGGACTAGCTAGATACTACCACAATTTTGTCAAGGATTATGGGAAGATTGCAGCTCCATTAACATATCTACTAAAAAATAATGAATTTACATGGACACATGCTGTTGAGTGTGCATTTGGCAAGCTAAAACAAGCTATGTGTACCACACCTATTCTAGTTATGCCCGATTTTTCCAATCCCTTCACTATTGAGAGTGGTCCTTGTGACAATGGACTTGGTGTTGTTATCCTTCAAGATGAACATCCCATTGCGTTCACCAGAAAATCCATTTCCAGTAAGAATTTAGATGCCTCTACATATGAGAAGGAAAAGATGGCTATTTTGATTGCAATACAAAAGTAGTGGCCATACATATTAGGGAATCATTTCTGCATCAATACTTATCACTAGGGTTTGAAATGTTTCTTGGAAATGTGGGTCTCATCCCCGACACAACAGAAATGTGTTAGCAAACTCATGGGTTATGACTCTGAGATCACTTACAATAAGGGTAAGGACAATCTTGTGGCGAATGCTCTTTCTCGCACATTTGATGACCGCTTTTCTCTTTCATCTATTTCTATGCCTATTCCAAATTGGTTACAATTTGTTCATCAAGGTTATGTCAATGTCACATCATTGTCTGGAATCATCTAGTGGTTTGTCAGTAACCCTTCTGTTGTACTACATTACTCTTGGGATGGTTCTTCTATGGGATACAAGGGTCATTTGGTGCTTCCCCATAGCACAAATATTCAACAGGATGTCTTCTATGAACTCAATGCTTCTCCATCGGCAGGGCACTCTAGGTTGCTCAAAAAGTATGAGCGGGAACGACATAAATTATTTTGGAAGGGAAAGAAATGGGAAATTCAACATATGGTAGCCGAATGTGATACATGCCAGCGCCAAAAGGGTGAAATGAAACTCCTCCCGGATTGCTTGAAACCTTTCCCATCCCTATGATGATTTGGATAGATATTTCGATGAATTTCATTGAAGGGATCCCTAAATATGGAGGGAATACCATAATCTTGGTTGTCGTTGATTAGCTCTCCAAATATAGTCATTTTTTCTCTCATGAATCCATATACCACCTCCTTGGTCACACAAATTTCCAGGAAAGGTGCACAAAGAAGAAGATAGCATGCAAGAAAGAAAGGAAAGTTGCACGTGCAACAAGCAGGAGAGTAGGTCACGAAGGAAGCAAAGGGACATGCGTAGAAGGATAGGACATGCGCACGATGGAGGAAAGGCGAGCTTGTAGGCGTGCATGTGGGTAATGTCCAGAAAGCGACAAGTCAGGAAGATCATGGCTGCTAAAGTCGACGTAAGCCAGTGAACAACGAACGTATGAAAGAATGTATGTAAGCCATGCTGATAGTGCCTTGTGTGAGTCTATGACAGCTTGTAACCATTTTTTATTGCTGATTAAAACTTTTAACTGATGAACAATATGTAGTCGACCCTGCATGGTCCTGTAGAAGATATAAATAGGAAGAACCCGCTCTGTATAAGGGTTCATCGTTGTTCGTCATTGTTGGTTGTTGATTGGTGGTTCATTCCCCAAGTCAATCAATTTTGTTAAGGAAGTTAGGGTTAGAGGGAAAGAATACTCAAAGAAGAGTCTGGTAGCAGTAGAAGGTTGTTGAGCCGTAGATCTTGCAACTGTGTGCGCGGACCGCTAGTGGTAGAAGTAATCTGTAGCTGAGTGCGCAAATAGTAGGTAGAAAAGTCGATCCAGGCTGTGTGCAGATCAGTAGGAGTAGATAGAAGAAGAAACTAGAGATAATGAGAGCAAGAAGATTGAGTAAAAAATACACATCATAAGAATAGTCTACAGGTTGCAAACTGCAAGGTGCTACACCCATTTCTCATGCCAGATGAAGAGCACCTTGGTGGTTATTCCCATATGGGTTTCCATGTTATTTCCTATGTTGAATGATTGATTGATGTTGAATGTTTATGTAAAATTCAAGTATTTTCTTATTGTATATTGATGAGTTACTGTTGAATGTATGGTGCCATATTATTAATCAGTGAATGAATGATTTTTTAAAGCCGCCTGCTGGAATGTTGTGTATAAGTTCATGGTTAATTCCCTAAGCTAAGGCATAAGTTACACACTATTTGGAAGTGCAAGGAACCAGCTGCATTGCACAGTTGTGCTAGTTGTTGAGATTAAGGATAGGATCATGTCGCACACGCGTTGTCATATAGTTGTACCCAGTCACGTAGTAAAAGACTCCATCGTCCTGCTTCCTTTATCGAGCGCCTTGGCCATGTGCCAAGGGACTATAATCCCTCCCCAACTGCGAAAACATGGTTCTGGTAGTTACCTATTAGATATCTCGGGTGAGACTACGCCCTCCTTGCAGGTGTTTCCAACTGAGCTTGCTCTCTTGGGTTGATGTCTTATGGTGTCCTGTTGGTATTGTGTTGTTGTTGAACTGCGAGTCGAGACAAGAAGGAGAAATAGGCCAACAAATGGTTCTGTTTCCAAGACTGTTAACCATTTGAGTCGAGGGAAATGTTGTGGCATCTAACAAAGAACGAGATAGAGGACTGGCTTGAGTCGAAGATGCTGGCATTCGCGCAAGAAGAGAGTGCAGGATCTCAGCTGAGCGCAGAAAAATGGGTGGACAAGTATATATATTTTGATATCCACGAGATCTTCTTTGCACAGTTCATCATTATACTACACGAGTGGTTGTTAAGATTGGATAGAAGGCATATGAATTTCCATAGAAGAGAAGAAGTTGAGTGGAATGATCAGTTGGTTCACGAAGTAACCAGTGTAAGTAACACCATATCTAGAGCTGTTGATTTTTGGGTTGACAATATTTTGCAAGGATATGTTACTGAGTTTGCAGTAGAGGCTATAACCTCATATAGTGAGGCTGAAAAAAAAAATTTCCAAGGACCCCGAAGAAGATATTTTTTATCTATCAGTATATGGATCAAGATGCTTGTCTATGAGAAGGGTACTTGCAGCTGAGTAGTTGAGTCGCATACCCAGGGAGAAGGCTATGTCATAGACGTCTTGTCAAGAAAATGGGAAATGTTGCATTGATATGTTCCTAGGGAGTACAAAACCTGAACTAGAAGTTGGATTCCTAAGGAGTGGAAGGAGATTCAGGTCAGGGAAAAGAAGAAAGACTAAAAGAGGGCGGCAGAATTCTAGTCTGTTAGAGGAGAGTGAACACGAAATTCGGTCGCAGGAAGACGAAGGGTCTTGCGACAAAGAGGAGGACTATATCCCGATATCGAAAGGAACAGAGGAGTTTAAAGAGTCTATGGAGACACCAAGGTCAGGACGCAACTACATCACACTAGGAGTATCACCGGAGGTAAGATATTGAGTCTTATCCCCAGAAAGGATTGCTAATACTCATATTTCTAGTACTGTGACTAGCGCACAAGAGGGTTCACCCTCTTTGAATCCCTTACTAGAGAACCAAGATGCCAACTCAATGGCTGGGGAAGAAATTTGGTTACCCACAATGAATGGGAATGGAGCAAAAGATATAGAGCAGCATTGGTTCCTCTGTGAAGTTGTTTGGATGGTTCCTTTAGCCCATAATGCAGACACAAGAATGGCGCAGATGATTATGACTCTAAGGGGTCGTGTGCTAGATTGGTTTATGAAGTTCGATGCCTAACCTAATTATAATATTGATTATATGTCGCTATGTATCCCATGATCCATAGCTTTATTTCACCATTAGTAGAGTGTGTCATCTAACACTCTATTAATGGTGAAATAAAGCTATGGATCATGGGATACATAGTGACATATAATCAATATAATGCTTAACCAATGGAAGTAGTGGTTGCAGATAACAATGCCAAACGTTATGTATTACTATTTTTTGCTTTTCATATACTACTAAGAGGTTGATTGGACATTCAAAAAATATACCAGCAATTTGTTCAAGGGAAATCAATGATAATGCAGTGATTAAAATATTTTTTTTATACCAATGATTCAAATTAAGAGCTAAGGGGATTGTTTGGCTATGGGAAGAAATTGTGCAATGTTCAAACAAATTTAGTATGCCTTTTGTGCTCTAGCATATGATTATAGAACATGTTAGCAAAGAAAGGGAGTACTAGTGATCTAACCAACCCATCAATTTGTCAAGGAACCCAAACAATGACCCCATATATTCGTAATAGTAGTGTAGCTATGTTTGGAAGTGAAACTAATTGACATGACAAAGAAAAAGCATATCATAAACCAATCTTCACAACCACAATCACACAAAAACTGAACAATAGAGATTAGCTTGGAAACCCAAGTAGGCAATCAAACAAATATGTGTTTTTGTTTATGCTCAAGGTTTTTTTTACAAAGGGTGAGTTACACTTTTCAATATAGATTTTATGTATTGTTACACATTAGCCACATTTTCCATATTTCTTTGGCTCAAATATAATATTCACTCTTCATGGACAGACTTAAAATCGCCTTTATCCTCTAATTTTCAAGTAGACTTCAATCCAAGTCCTCATTATTTTGCTACTACCCTTCTTCATCCCAACATTTGTTTTTCATCTCGGATGGGTTATATTTGCATCAAGCAAGCATGGTTTATTATAATGTTTCCTTGAAATGTTATCCATCAAGTGATTCATTTCACCTTGTTGTGGCCTTTGGCCTCTTTTCTTCAAATTGATTGTCGACTTCAAACTTTGTCGAGGCTTCATTTTTAACAAAGTTTAGAAAAGAGATTAATTCAGATTCATTCTATTGCTTTTTCTTCAACTGAAATAACATTTTCTTCTATCACTCTTTCTTTGACAAATGTAATCTTGGTGATCTTAGTTTGATCCAAACTTTTAAGGGATGCAGTGCTTCCACTCACTTCCTCCTATCCACCAAAATATAGACCTTCATGCTTGACCTAATGTTTAGCTACAATGAGGTTTACAATCCCTTAGCTTCTCTTTCCTATTCCTTTTCTATCATAGCAAATTTGTCTCATTAGATTGGAATTGATGTCCCTATTATATTTTTCAAAGTTACCAAAGGGATCTTCCAAAATAGACTGAGAAATGTCCTTGGAGTGTGAGCTTACTATGCTTGTCTTAGTCATAGTGTGTCTTCTACAATAGCAATTGAAGGTTCTTATGGTTCCTTTGTCCCTTGGACAATTACATATATATTGGCCAATGTCTAATCCTTCACTATTAATTCATTGTACAAGTGACCCGTCATTTAAGTGAGCCTTTGGTCTTACAAATCATCTAGTTGTATTACATTCTCACCAAATTTCAAGACCTTAATTGTGTTCTTGTTCCAATCTACCATACCAATGTTGAGATTGTTCATGCATTCAACGAATTGTTCCTTAAACAAAGGCATCAACTTTGTGGAATTCTCAATGTCATTTTCAATCTATGTTATCCTCTCCTTCAAGGATTGATAATCTTGGATCTACACATTGATGGCTCTTAACTCTTCCAACCTCTCTTTTCAATGATTCACCCATGATGCATTTTCTTTCTCCTCAAAGTGTTGAATTTTCTTCAAGGTCATGGATTCAACTGTTTTGATACCATATGATTTGTAAATGGTGGGCCTTTGGCCACCCTCCTCATCAACATATATGTTCTATAGAATTTAAAATTAATGTTTCTATGTAAAGATAAGTACAAATGTTATTTGGTTTTGTCTTATCCAACATGTATGAATGGAATCTATTCAAATTATTGCAATCACAAACGGTGTCTAAGATTAAGACTCTTCAATTCATCGTTCATTACCTAGAATGAAATCTTTGCTTTCATCTTCGATTTAGAGATTTATTGGCATGGTTTATTTATTTGTGGTGCCAAGGCCAATTTCAATCGTGAGAAACAACTCCAAGGTAGTGATTCTTGCTTTGTATTTACAATTATGTGCCTGATTGGAATGTCACTCTATTGTAATGGATTTTTCAAGATCAATAGTGGATCAACCACATCTATGCCCATTTATTTATTCCTTCAAGCAATCAACAAGTTCTAAACACTTTATTCTATCAGATCCAAACACTTTAATCTAGTCCATGCTTGTATACCAACCATGAGATAATAATTATATATAAACATTGTATTTACTTCTAGATATGGATGTAGTCATGGTTCCAATAAAATGAACAACTTACTGGCCATAGTGATAACTTAGATATCTAATGGAAAGTATATGTGAACCATGTGTCATCCAACATTGTAATTTAAGCAGATAATTTCTCATAAATAAATTACAGAGACGAGAAGCTTCGCCAAAAATTTCAATCTTCTCATTTGACGAGTCACAAAAATTAAAACTTACATATACACAAATTACAATACTTTCATATGGATTCCTCCTCCCAATTTTAGCAATTAAGTATTTGATTAATATTTTGTTCATTGATGCAGTGGAAGGGCCCCTGAACTCCAATCTGGATCTTCACATTCGCTCGTGAGTCTCTGGGAGAGGTAAGAGACACTCCTGGTGCTGCACCATTCACGCCGGTTTTCATTGAACATTTTTCAATTAAAAAAAAGAAGGAACAATTTCAAATTAATAAGTGCATATAATTTGTTTCATGAACTTGGGTTGCAAATTTATTTTCCCAAACAGAGGATATCAAGATGGATGTGATTCAATGAGCTTCAAATTTTCATGGAAAATGAAACAGTAGTTAGATTCAACTAGATATTCCCTTTAGCAATTTCTAAAATTCAAAACTGTTTAAAGCTCTTAGTATTATATGGCGAGAACAACTGAAATAAAACCAATCAAGTACAGAGCAGTCTTTTAAATACTGTTCCAAGGATATTGAACAATAAAAATGACAAAGATAAAGTTTCTGAAGGAAATGACTCAATTTAGATGTAGCTAATCACAACAGACTCAACAGACTTCATGTTTTAATTACCATGCCAGAGTAAGGAGATGGAACAGAGCAATACATTTGATGAAGTTTATGAGAGATAGGACTCAAATTAGACGTAGCTATCACTCTAGGCTCAAATGAATTCGACTTTGATAGAGATAAAGTTTCTGAGAGAGAGGACTCAAAGTAGATGTAGCTATTATAATAGACTCAAATGAAGTTTCATGTTTTAGTTACCATGCAAGAGTTAGACGATTGAAGAGATCAAAACAATTAGCAGAGATAACGTTTCTGGGAGATAGGACTTGAATTAGATGTTGCTAATCACAATGGAGTCAAACGATTTCATGTTTTAGATAACACGCAAGAGTTATCAGTTTGAACAGGCGAGTGTCTTAGTCTGAGAGATGTTTGAGGAGGAAAGCAAGGGACAAGTTTTAAAGGCTTCAAAGGCACTAACAATATCACATGCTAGTGATTCCAAAAATATATTTCACACCCCAGATAGTATGCTATGGCTATCGTGTAAGGAGGCAAAGTAATCAGGGAAGGCATGGGCCTCCACAATTTTTTTGCATCTTGTATACAGAATGGATAGAAGTTCAGTTTGAGTTGAGTAGATAAAGATGCAGGACAGTTAACGATAAAGACATCTTTGGTCGAACTCCACAGTGAGCTTTATAGAATTTAAAGGTCTCCAACTTATAGTTCCAAAGTTTTGAAGATTAGGATGCGTGCAGGAAGTTATTGAGCATACAATGCCAAAGTTAAGTATGCATTTAGATATAATCAATGCCATTCTCTGTAAAACGTAGTATCACGAAGGATGCAAATGAAAAACATGTTATAATGAAATACCTTGACTTCATCATAAAGCTTTTTCTCCCTTGCATATATTCTGTCTAAAGTTGATGCACGGCTTCCAGAAGTCATGCCACGGTCCTCAGCAAAATTGCTGCTACTTTCATCCAAGTTCTATATTGAACTTGAAGAAGGGCATTTGTCCTGAATGAAGGCTTTGATGGTGAAGAATAAACCCGAGCAACCTTATCTTCTTTCATAATCCTCGTACCACTAATTCTTGTCAACAAACACCTATCTTCCTGTTTGGAAAACCACTACTTACTCATTTTTGCAAGTTCATACCTTTCACATACATGTTACAGGTATGTTTAAGAAGGGGCATTTGTCCCCAATGAAGACTTTAATTGTGAGAAACAAAACCACGACTTTATCTTCTTTCATAATGCCTTTACCACTAATTCTTGCCAACAGACTCCAAACAGGAAGATAAAACCTGTACTCACTCGGTTTTTTTGCAAGTTAAATCCTTCCACAAACATGTTATACGTAGCTGTGACACACCCGCCCTGTCCATATCCTGCATTTGGACATCATCATAATAAGGTTTTTTATCACAATATCTGATAAAAATAAGAAACAGTTGACATTGCTTATATGCTGTCTAACAAATAATAATACCTGGAGGGATGGAACCTTGCACGTTGGAGGTGAAAGCTGAATGTTTAAAATTTGCAAAACATATATCATAGCAGTGCAAAAGTCCATTGAATCTGCTCAGATATCTTCGTCATGGGTTTTACTCAGCTGCACGAAACAATGGTGATAGAGATATGTGATGCCTTGCTATGCCCTGTGCAATATCTGCTGTTATATTCCACCTTCGCGTCAAGCTCAGCCCACTTTCTTCTTCCTCGTCAAGACATAGCCACTTTTTGGGAAATTTTAAAGCTTTGATTTGCAGGCCTGGAGAAAAGATTATGATTTGAGTTCAATTCCAGTGCCCCGAGTCTTCTCAAACATTACAGTCTCTGTCAAAACTCCTGTAATTTCCCTCGTTCTCCAAATCGATAAGCAAAACCCTTATGAGTTCCCTCATTCTCCAAATTGATAAGCTTGACAATGACAACGAATTGTGCCATCATTCAAAACCCCTAGGTACACTTTCTCAAAACTACCAACTTCTAACAAGTTGGCCTCACCAAATACATCTCCTGGAGTGATGAACTCTCCATATGAAAGACCTCGGTGCCCACTCTAAGAATAGGTTTCTTCTGATTTCGTGATCTCCACAAATAACCCAGAAACAAGCACCATGCAACAATGATTGTTGCTACAACAACAAATATGATAACTCTTTTCAGAGGCGAATGACTTTTATGTTGGCTAGCAAAGCATGGTGGCAAACTTACCCATGTCCCACACAGACCAAGATTTCCTGTAAAGGGAGAAGCACCAAGCCTTTTTAAAACACCACCGTTAGGGATTTCCCCTGACAACTTGTTGAGAGAGAAGTTCAAGTGACGGAGCATTTTGAGATTTTCCAATGACATAGGTATTTCACCAGACAATTGGTTGGAGGAGAGATCAATGTCCTGGAGATTTTGAAGTTCACCCAGTGCCATTGGAATCGGACTTCCAAGTGCATTGCAGGAAAGATTCAGGTAATTTAGTGCTTTGCAGCTTGCAAGTGTAGTTGGAATGTCACCAGTTAACCGATTTGCAGAAATATCTATAGCTTGAACCATAGTCATCTTGCTTAGTTCGAGAGGCAAAGGCCCCTGTAATAAGTTGTTTGAAAGGTTGAAATACAAAACTAAATTTGCAAGACCTGCAACCTCTGGAGGTATGTTCCCACTGAGCCTGTTGTACGATAGGTCGAGTTGTGCTAAGTTCACACAATTACCTAGGCTTGCAGGTATATTACCTGATAACTGGTTCTCATTGAGATTTAGATATCTTAGCTGCTGGAGGTGGTCAAGATAATCAGGGATTCTTCCAGAGAGACTATTTGCTTGAAGATCTAGGAGGCCTAAGCTTTGCATTTGCATGATTTCCATGGGAATGCTTCCTTGGAAATTGTTGGATCCCAAATATAATCTCTCCAACTTTTGAAGCATATTAAGTGAAGAAGGGATTGCCCCTGAAAAACAATTTGTGTCTAAATCAAGTGTGGTTAAACCAGTTAGGTTTCCTATCTGTGGAGGTACTTCTCCTGCTAATTCATTGCCACCCAAGTATATGACATCCATTTTTGTAGAGAGCTCGCCAATAGAAAAGGGCAAACGTCCTGTGAGACGATTAGACGATAACGCTATTGTTTGCAGGTTGGAACAGTTAGTAAGAGCAGTAACAATGGGCAAGTTCGTGGTACTGCCTCCAACCAATTGATTATTGTGTAAGTAAAGGTGCTGGAGCTGCGTTAACTTACCCAACTCCAGGGGCACTACTCCGCTGAGCTGGTTTCTCCCAAATTCGATCACTTGAAGCTTCGTGCAATTGAAGAGGGAAGGGGGAATGCTGCCACTCAACTGATTACCAAACATGTATAGCCCCCTCAACTGGGTGTTCTTGCTACACAGCTCAGCTGGAATGTGTCCAGTTAATTGGTTGTCAGCTAAAGTTAATTGTAGAAGGCTTGTGCAGTTTGAGAAAGAAGAAGGAATTTGGCCTGTCATACGGTTATTCCACATATTGATGACGCTAACTAGATTTAGCCGACCTAATTCGGAAGGAACGGGGCCGTGAAGGTGGTTGTTTTTGAAATTGATGTACTCCAAAGAGGATATGTTTCCCAAGCAGGCGGGAATTATACCGGTCAAATTGTTAGATCCTAAGTGAATGTATTGTAATGTTGGGAGAACACAAAGTTGGGACGGAATGTCCCCTCTCAAATTGTTCGAGTACATAGACAAGTTCTGTAAACTTCGGCAGCCACCAAGAGTGGGCGGAATAGAACCTTCAAGTTGATTCCGAGACAGGAGAAGCTTCTTTAAGCGAAACAGACTTCCCAGTTGATAGGGAATATGACCATAAAAACTGTTATTGCGAAGGTCGAGTATTCTAAGAAAGGAGAGATTGGCAAGAAGAGGAGAGATTGTACCTTCTAATCCCATGCTCCGCACGTTGAGCAAAACCACTTGCTGTGTGCCTGGACTGCATATGACACCTGTCCACTCGCAGAAGGAAACATTTGGTTTCCAAGAAGTGCGTAATGACTGGGATGGACCATACACCGTGATTGCAGACATAAAACCAAGCAGAGGCTCTTGATCAGAAGCATTGGTGAGATGAGCATGGCGATTAGATGAGTGAAGTGTGGAAAACCCAAAAGGAATGACGAAGATGATCAAATAGAAGAAGAGTAGAAGGGGCATTCTCATAAGGCTCTGTAAAGCAGACTCGGAACATTTCTCCATCGCCGGTTACGATAGAATGGTTTTTGCGTGCCAGTATAACAATGACGCTATGTCAAAAAATCACACTGGTTGGTCGGAGTTTCTTCGCCTATTTATAAATAGGTGCACCGTTCATTAGGCCTTTCCCCAACATTTCTCCCTATGATGTTAGTATATGTCATGAGTGCCTCACTACGCATATGACGCCGAATGATGACATCAATGTTAGTAATGATGAAGTGCCCCCACTACCCAACAACAGCCCGGTGACTTTAAAATGGACGCACATTATGAGTTGTCACTCGCCTAATTTTTCGAGAAGAATAAGCAATAGCATAGGATTAGGCCCTTCACCTTAAACAATAAGTATACTTAAATGTTTTACAACAGCGTGTAAGTATGGAATATAGGTAAGCTTGAGTGTGATTTGAATTTATGACCTTCTTTACAATATATGTATGTGACATCATATTAAATGAATTGTTAATAAGTCATATCTATGTGAGTTCTATTTACAATGTTAATATTAAGTATTCAAGCTTTCATTCTTTTTACGGCTTGAATTTGAAAAAATCAAGTCTTCATTCAACTAACCATCTATTAAAATGTTACTCTAAGTTATTTTACTAATTTAAAAAATCAAAGTTTCTTTCATTCAACCAAACATGTCTTATAATGTTAGAATCAACTATAATATTATTATGAGCTATTTTACTAGTTTAAAAAATCAAACTTTCTTTCATTCAACTAAACATTTTCTATAATGTTACAATCAACTATCTCATCAATTTGAAAAATCAAGGTTTTATTTCTTAATTGGTTTTCATTCAATCAACCATTTATTACAATGTTATTATGAACAATTCCATTGGTTTGAAAAATCAAAGTTTTATTAATTTAAAGAACAGTCTATTACAATGCTACAATCAACTACCCCATTAATTAAAAAATCAAGGTTTCATTCAACCAACCATCAACCATCTACTACAATGTTACTATGAGCTATCTCATTGATTTGAAAAACCAAAGTTTCATTCTTTAATTTTTGGTTTGAAAAGCTATTTTAATTTTTAATAAATGGATTTGAAAAATCAAAGTTTCATTTCTCAATTCTTTAATCAAGGTTTTATTTCTTAATTAGTTTTCATTCAACCAACCATTTATTACAATGTTACTATGAGCAATCCCATTGGTTTGAAAAATCAAAGTTTCATTCATTCAACAAACCATCTAGATTACAATGGTACATTCAACTACCTCATTAATTGAAAAGTCAAGGTTTCATTCTTAATTAGTCTTCATTCAACCAATCATCAATCATCTATTACAATGTTACTATGAGCTATCTCATTAATTTGAAAAATCAATGTTTCATTCTTTAATTTTTGGTTTGAAAAGTTATTATTATTTTTAATGAATGGATTTGAAAAATCAAAGTTTGGTTTTTTAATTCTTGGTTTGAAAAATAAACTTTTATTATTTTTAATGAATGAGTTTGAAAAATCAAAGTTTCATTCCTTACTTTTGAGGTTGAAAAATCAATTTTTTTTAATGGATTTTGAAATGTTATTGTTATTATTATTATTAATGACAAATAAAAAATGGATAAAATGTTATTATTAAAATTTAATTGTTTAGATAAAAGTGAAATCTCAATTATAATAATTAATGCTTAGGTTGTAATTTAGCTTTTAACTATTCAACTATTTATCAATTATTAATATAAGAGTGGAACTAAAATAAAAGTATATCCAATGATAACTTGAGTCTCATATTATTTGTAACTTTGCCATCATAAGACAATGGCCAAATTCATGAATGTTCACCTTATATGTTTTTCAATATAAATAAATATAGACTCAAATCACACAAGAAAGAATGATTTGGCATAGCAAAGCAAATAAAATATTTGACACACAATTAATATAAGAGTGGAGTTAGATTAGGAGCATATCCAATAATAGCTTGAGTGTCATATTATTTGTAACTTCACCATCACAAGACAATGGCCACATTCATGAATGTTCATCCTATATCTTTTCCATATAAATAAATAGAAACTCACATCGCAGAGGAAAGAATGACTTGGCATAACAAGACAAAGTAAAAAAATTGGACACACAAAAGCATATGAATAATTTCAAACAAATTTGTGATTTTGAGCCTAAGAGGAGGCTCAAAACATTGACAGTAAAATTGAATAGTTTGCATCAACTCCAACATAAATTGGCAATTACAATCATTGTGAAACCTAAACTAATACAAGGATAAATATCATTGAATGGATTTAAACCTATGTAAAATATAATAATTGTATTATGTTCAATGCTTGAATCTTGGAGAGTCCCTTGACCAAAGAGTGGTGTTGCTAGATAACCCATGTAGGTAATGGGTCTATGTGTTGCAAGCAAAAAAATGTCTATTAGTCTCATACATACGATGAGACGACCTTATCATGCTAATCTAGCCATCCCCTTTGAGAGGGAATCGTTGGCTCACTTGGTTAGGTTGTAGTGCTTGGTCCATTTACAAAGTATTATGTTCAATGTTCAAAGTGGGGTGTGGATAGAAATAGTGGGTGTGTGAATGTTAGGATGAAAATATCTACTGGAATCATATATAACAAGTGACAACCTTATCATGTTATTCTAGCATCCAATTTTATATGGAAACATTGTTAAGTTGGTTGTCTTGTAGCACTGGGTCCATTCACAAATTCAATGTTCTATTCTCGGTGATGTTTCTTAACCCCATCAACATCCATTTAGATAGATCATATAAGCTATGAATGTGTCTGTTGCAAGCAAAAAAGTGTCTCTTGGCATTGGCTCAGTTAGTTGTATTGTAGTGCTTAGTCCATTCACAAAGTATTTTGTTCAATGTTTTAGGCTTGCAAAAGTCTCTTAGCCAAAGCACAATGTAGTTAGATAGCCGATGTAGACAATGAATGTGTACATTGCAAGCAAAACAAAGTCTTGACCTCATACATAAAAGGTAACAACTTTATCATTTTGGTTTGGCAATCCCCTTTTAGAAAGAGTTCTAAAAGCTGTAGACTTACTTAACAAACTATAACACTTCATTTGTTCACAAAATAATTAATGTTCAATATAATGAAATTGTGATTATATTTTTTATTGTTTTTTTATCATTTTATTTCTTCATCTTAATTTTAAAAATATTTAAAATAAATTAATATTAATATATTATTTAAATTATTTAATTTTTATGTAATATAAAATCAGTCAATACACAATATTTTATCATAAAACTAGATTATAACAATACAACAAAATCACAATTAAATTAAATAAAATTATAATAACATAAAATCATGTTATAATATTGCAATAAGATTACTCTCTATGAATATGTATACAATATTTTATCATAAAATAATGTTAAAATATTTCAACATAATAATATTTAAACAAATCAAATTATGATAACATGTGTAATAATATTTATTTTAATCATTATTAAATCCTAGATGTTGTTCTTGGTTCGAATTCCCCTATTTTATTGATCCATGATCTCCTAGTTTTGGACTTCCTTTTACAAATGTATCTTAGGTTGTCAATGTATCGATCCATGATCTCCTAGTTTTGGACTTCTTTTTACAAAGGTATCTCAGGTTGTCAATGTGGAAGGGGTAGGGGAGGGGATATTAATAATGGTAAGTGGTCTAAGGATAGGATTGGTCTTATTATGGAAGGGGGATCTTTGAGAATATTTTTCCCTTGCATTCATTGGATTTTCCTTCTTTGGATTTAAATAAGGTTTCATTCTTCTTGGCTATCACTATTTCCTCTTCTCCCCTACCTAACTTGATTCCAAAATTTTGCATGAGTGTTCTTCTTTGGTCACTTTGAATTCAATCCCTTCTTATATGGAGCATATCCCATTTTAATTTGGAAAGTCATCAAACAACAAGGATATTATTCTTATTGCATTTATAAGATGCCCTAATGTTACCTTGAGGAAGGAAAGGAGAAACAAGGGAAGGGTTGTTAAGGAAAATAAGCTATCTCCTGTCAAAGTCCTATATAAAATTGCAAATCCGTCAGTTGCATCCCTTACTTTTATTGGTCTTACATTGGACTTTTGGTTACCATCTATCAATTTTGATAGGGTTCTGAGAGCGCAATTACCCTTAGATTTGGTTGACCCATGATACATCCTTTTATCCTTCAATATTAAGGGGGTTGAGAGCTCCCCAAGACATGCTTCCTTGAAACATATTTTTGAGATGGTTAATCTTGGCTTATTTTTGGTGCAAGAGTATATATGTTCAAGTACAAAGTCCTATGAAATTTTTTGCAAGCTCTTTTCAAGCTGAGAGAGTTATGGATCAATGCGTTGGGAAATTTTAGAGGGCTTCTTACAGCTAGGAACCCCTTATTGGCTGATTTCAAATAATTTATGACAAGTGCAAGTCTCCTTCTCGAATGGAAAATAAGAGGTTTGGATAAGGTAATCTAGATCATTAACTTCTATGGTCCATATAACCATAGAAATTAGTATTGGGATAACATAGTTTCTGCAGGTTTGAATAATGACTCTATTTTGATTTTGGGTGGATATTTAAATTTGACACTATCAGCTACAGAATCTTGGGGCTCTGGGGTGTTGGTGGATCCTTTGGGTGAGTATTATAGGATTATATTTGATGAAGCCAAACATATTGATGTGATGCCTGGGGTTTTGACACCTATGTGGAAAAATGGAAGGACAAGTGATGCTAGGGTGGCAAATAGGTAGGATAGATGCCTTGTTTTCGAGGAACTTTGTGATTGTTTTGGTAGATGTCACAAGTGGTATTTATTTTCTAAGGTGTCAAGTCATTGACCTATATGCCTGCAACTTGAAGTAAAAAAATATGAGCTTCATTTTCCTTTCAAATTCAATCATTCATGGATTTAGGAGAATGATTTTACTAGTTTTGTCAAAAATAAATGGATTTCCTTTTCTTAGTATGAATTTGAATCTCCCATGCAAAGGTTGATGTAGAAACTAAAATTATTAAAGCATGAGGTCTCTATGCAGGAGAGAGAAAACAAGGCTAGTATGAGACAAGAGTTATTAGAAATTAAAGATAAATTTGACAATATTAATTCTATTTTGGATGATGAGCTTTTCTCCAAACAAAGAAGAGATACATTGATTCAAATTCAATATGTTGGCCTTCTAGAGTCTCTTCGACCCATGTTTAGTCCCTTCTCTCATGCGCACAACAAATCCCAAGATATCAACCTGACAGAGCAAAGCCCAATCAGAAACACCCGTGAAGCAAATGTAGTCCCACCTAAGATATATTTCTATGGGTAACTGCCAGAACCAAGTTTCTGCAATTGAGTGGGGGATTTCGTGTCCCTTGGTATATTACCAAGGTGCTCGACCGAAGCTTGTTGATGGATTATTTATTCTTACTATGCACATTTACACTGCAACACACTTCTTCCCTTGTAAATAATATAACAACAACCTCAGTGCAGCATAGATTCATTCAACTTAGAACAATGCGACTGATATATATATATATATATATATATATATATATATATATATATATNCACAACAACATATATACACATGAATTAAACACATGATTCAACATTCACACATAAAACACAGAATCTAACGTGGAAACCCATCTAGGAAAAACCACAATGGTGCTCTTGATTTGGCATGAGAAATGTATGGCACCTTTGGTCTGCGCACTAAGCTGCAGACTCTGTTCTAGATATTCCTTGCTTATCTTTACAAAATTTTCTCTCCCCTCATGCTATCTTATCTTCTATATCTGGTCTTTCTCTACTTGACTCTACTTCTGATCCACACACAGCCGTGGATCGACTTAGTCTCTTCTACACTTATGCACACTCAGCTGCAGATTCTTGACTCAATGCACTTAGAAAAACTAACAAAAAACAATAACTAGGGAGATTCTAAATCTAGGGAATGTCTCACCCTAGGGAGTGTCTAACCCACATACAGCTTGGGTTCCCCCTTTTATAGACTCTTTACATGTCTCTTTCTCAGTCGAATTCCTATACTTAGCCAACAAGCTATCTTTCCTATTCTAGCGACACATGACAATAGGCACTAATGACCTAACTTACAAATATACCTTCATATGTGTGGATTCCACCGACTCTAGTTGACGTTGTACCCACGATCTTTATGACCTGTCATTTTCTAGTCGTTGTGTTGTTGCATGCCTTTTGACATGGATCCACTATGTCACCTTCTTTCCTTCTATCGTGAATTTCTTCTATCACGGAATATTCATCTATCATGACATGTTCTTATGTCGCGTTTTCCATTCTTCATCAAATTCCTATTTATCTACCTCGCTCACACCTCATTCTCCTTCTTTTCCTTCATCTGCTCTTCCTTCCTTTATTCTGTCACTACCTCTGTCGCAACTCCATTCTCTTCTTTTTCCTTAGCTCCTTTCCATACTTAGGCAGAATTATATGTGAATTATGTTACCTTTTCCTAGGCCCCCAATAGTCACCTATGGCTCGTCCCAAGCCACGCAAAGATTATTCCTCCATTTGTTCACTTGTGCCATCTTTGCCTTGAAAATATTGTAAGATTTTCATTACTCTCTCCGCTTCCTGTCACACTTCCTCCTTTACCTTCTTCAATTTCTCTACAAGGTTGGAACTGATATGTTCCAACATTACCTTTTTATTTGAATCTGCTGCTTCTCACACCTTCTGATGTACAAGTTGAATGATGTCTCTAACTCTTTTGGATTCATCCTGTCCCTCTTCAACCTTATATATGAGTTGTTGTTGTTTCGTGCACAACACAGTGATATGTTGTTGCAATTTTTTCATCTCTATTTCCCTAGCTATTTTTTGCACTAAGGGTAACTGCTTCATCTCATTTTTCAGCTAAGTTAGCTCTGTCTCAGCTATGTGCAGCTCCTCTATGAATTTCTCTAATTCTGTATCATCTATGAGCGCTACCCAAGCTTGAGAGACTTGGTCGACAACTTTACCACATACTGCTTCTGCTCTCTTCAATCTTCTGTGCAACTTCCTTTATTTCTTTCCTTCATTCCTCCAATGCCTCAGGGGTATACTTGGTCTTACCTGTGCCTCCATCTCTTTGATTTTCTTTCGGAGGTATTATGATATTTCACGAAATCGAGCGAACTTGAATTCTAGTGCCATTTCCTCTTTATTCCATCCTCTGCAAAGTTTGTATAAGCAAGGGCTACTTCCTTATCGAACCTACGGTGATTTTCTTCCCATGTCTTTGTCTTTTTCTCAACCTCTTGTACTACTAGTTTCATCTTCTTAGCACTCTTGTTTGCGACCTTTGTCTATTTAATTAGTGTGCCTTCTTGCACTTTTATCTCGACAACTACAACACTCTGTGTTGCATATACTTCAGCTATTTCCACTAATGAGAAGTCCATCGTTATCTGGTCTATGTCCTATATGACATCATTAAACTACGGGGTTCCTAGATTGAGAAATCCTCCTGATACCTCCATTCTTATTAGCGAGGTTGGAACTACTATTCTAGTTGGTTGCACTTCTAAGGTCTCTGGTGGATCCTGTGGCTCATTTTTTGGGGCTGGACAGTCTACAACCATTTTAACATCTTCAACCACTTTACACAAAAAATTGAGTAAATCGGTAAACGTACCTAAAATCTCTATTTGTCGCTCGTCTATGGTTTTGAAGCTTGTTTGTACAACTTCAACTATTTCCTCAGTCATTAGTTGCACATCTTTGCTGCCCAGGATGATGGTATTTTCATTTCTATTAGCCTTCATATTCTTCTTCTTCCTTTTGGAATCTGTTTATTCCTTCTCACAATATTTTCCTTTCTTTTCTATCTCCTGATCTATCGGATTTGAACTGGAATGACTTTGTGTTGGTCCTGAATCCTCCTGCAAATTTTCTTCTTCATTCCTGTATTTTGGCGGTGATGGATCCTCTTTTTGCAATTTTTCTTCCTATTGTCGTAGTTGTTATTCTGGCACTGAAATGTGCCATTCTTTTGGCCATTCATAAAAAAATTATTCCACTTCTTCCTTTGATATTATAAATTGCATCGGCAAGGTTTGATGATGTGGGTCCTAGCGCAGCTGCATGTTCACATGGTGCACGCCAATCTCGAATCTAAAAACTTGACGAAAGTGTTGAACAGTGGCATCATCCAACTTGCACATGTCCCTTACCTAGTTTCTTATAGCCTTCCCATGCATAAAAAAATTCAATGTTATTTTATGTCTTTCATGCCTTTCTATCCTTATCTAATCAAAGGTTTTGGTATCATGCTCCTCTACACTACACTAGCATATCTACCCCTTGGTATCTCGATGGGGCGGACCATGCAATGAATGAAATTAAGATTAAAAGCCAGGAGTAGTGAAATGCCTTACCCTCCTCCTGTGAATCCACGGCATCTTGCAATAGCTCATTCAGCAAGAATTGACACCAATTGATCTGAACTCTCTCCACACAAATTTCAATCTATGTAATTGCTCTCGTAGTGCATTGGTTTGGGTGCATCTTGCATAGTAAATGTGAGGCCAATAACTTCGCAGCAAAGCGAATGGTATAATCATTGATGGAGGATATATGAAATCCTCTGTTATCTCTTACTACTTTGTACTTCTGCTTCATCTGCATAGCTATCAACACTTCTTGATCCTTCCTTAGAAGTGGAGTTGGGTCCATTCTTGCTGATGGTATGCCTGTGATGAGTGCAATAAGTTCAACGTCTATAGGTATATGCTTTCCAAGCCATAGGGAACCACCATGAAAGAATACCAACAATTGCTTAACATATGTGTTTATCGGTATGATATGACCAAAATGTGGCATATATAACAATGAAATTATGCCAGACTGTTCCAATCCTCTAGCCCACTCCTTTGGGAAAAATCGCTTGGACGCATCTCGTGTGTCTTGCACAGTATCCATATAGTTTGTGCGATCCAGGTCTTTATGCTTCTTTGTGTCATGGTCAACAAATAATAACATTCACATGTTCGACATGATATCCATCGACACCTTCACTCCTTTTGGCACCAATGGTTCTATCAGTGGGACCCCTGCTCGCTTTGGGATTTTGACTTTCGGTGCATCACTACGTCTGGGCAGAATGTAAAGTGGCAACAAATTTCTTTTCTCTGAATCTTCATCCTCTAGTGGGGGTGGCACTAGGGTTGTCAATGCTTTTTCCTTCCTCTTCTAGTTACCAATTCTCTTTCCCCATTTGGTTCCAAATAGACCTGGTCTGTCTACATGAGCTTTTCCATACAGCCTAATGGGGCTTGGATCTACCACAAGAGCGTTCTTTTTAACAGCCGGTGTGGCATGTGCAACAATTGGAGGAAACATCTCCTATGGTGGAATATAACTGACAGTATCCTCCATCACTATCGTAGGCAATGCGGGTTCAAACTCAAATGTGCTTGTACTGGAGATGGAAATGACCATGCTACGAAAAACTAGCTTCAACTCTCAAATTTGTAGACAAACAACAACTCTTCTCTCTTGCAAATGGAATGAATTGAACTTGGGTGAGAAGGATGATAGAATACAACAATTTTTCGCAGCCTCTCCTTGAACACATGGGAAATCAATAGAAAGGAATCCATTCTTTCAGGGACATGGGCATATCATCCACTCATTATCGAAACTTTTATGTTATGCCTTCAATTATTTGTCACTTCAAATGGTATTTATTGTCATAAATCTATACATGACCAAAAATCATGCCGACATATTTTCTCATATTTTCCAAATTAATTACCTCCATCTTGTCACCCAAGATTTTGGTATCTCATGCGACAACGCTACACTCCTTGCAACTGATTTTATTCCTACAACAGGGTTCCTTTATTTGCAACAGACCAAGTTTCTTCTCTCAACATTTTGACCTTCTCCAGACGCCAAGTCTGCGAGACTTCACCTCTTGCTGCAGCAGACTATCAGTTTGTGATCATAAAATTTGGATTATCTTTCTTTCCTTTCTCTTTTCTCTTTCCTCTTTCCTCTTTTTTCTTTTTTCTTTTATCTTTTATCTTTTATGTTTTCTCTTTTCTCTCTCTCTTTTTTTTATTGGACAAATTCACAATTATCATAATATGGTTTCATTCGATTCCCATTAACGAGTTCTCTAACTTCCATCCCATCTCATTTTTCTAGTTTCATTGCTCCTCCATTAGTGATCTCTTTGACAATGTACATTCCTAACCAATGAGTTTTTAACTTTCCTAGGTGCTTGAAGAATCTACTATCATACATAAGAACAAGACCTCCGACTTGAAATTGCTTGTTCTTAATGTGTCGATCATGCCATATCTTTTGTCTTTTCTTTTCAACATTTTGATGAAACCCTGCAGCAAAATGTTCTTCTTCCAGCTGTACCAATTGAAGTAACCTGTCTTTGACAACATCAACATCTGCCATTTCAGTGATCACATCAACTCTTAAACTTAGTACAATGTACTCCATAGGCATGGCAAATTCTTTCCCATACACCAACCAAAATGGAGTCTGACCTATCAACTTCTTACACATCGTGCGATATGCCCATAATACTCCAGAAATATTATGGTCCCAATCATCTCTTTGGGAATTACAAACCTTTATTAGTGTGTTTTCCATAATTTTGTTGAATTATTCGACAACTCCATTTGCTTGAGGGTGATATGGTGTTGTCCTTCTATGTTGGATCTAAAATTCCTCTGTTAGTTCTTCAATCAATTGATTAACAAAATGCATAGCTTGATCACTGATTAAAATCTTTGGGCATCCAAATCTTGTCACAACATTTTCATAAAAAAAATTCGCATCAGTACAATATTTTATTGGCATTGCTTCATCCCACATGGTTAAGTAATCAATTGAATTCATAATATATCGTACTCCTGTGTGCTTTCATATGGGACTGATAGGTCCTACAATATCAATGGCCCATTTATCAAATGCCTACAATGTTATCTGTGGTACCAATGACATTTCATCTCTTCGGGGTGACTTTCCAGTCCTTTGGAAGACATCATAATTGTGAGAATCATCCTGGGCGTTCGCATGCATGGTGGGCCACCATAATCCTTCTTGCAAAATCTTGGGCACCGTAGCTTTTTGTGCATAGTGGCCTCCTTTGACACCAACATGTGCTTCATTTAATATCATCAAGCACTCATGCTCCAAAACGAAGCATCGAAGAATCTCATCAGAACCCATCTTATATAAGTGTCTAGCGATCAATTGGAAATCTGCAGCATGCACAACCAACTACTTCTTCTGTGTTGTGGTAAATCTATCTGGTGCATAACCTCTACTTAAAAAATGTATGATAACTCGGTATTGATCATCAAACATGGTTATCGTAAATAGTTGCACATAAGGAAGATTATCTTCCAGACTTGTAGGTTCTTCTCCACTTTCAATCCTTGAAAGATGGTCTGGCCCCAAATTCAAATAACCCCGTTTGACAATTACCTCAAAATCAAATTCTTGGAAGAGGAGAAGCCACCGATAGATCTTCCTTCCTAACACTGGCTTATTGAATAGGTATTTCAATGTAGAATAGTCAGTGTACATCTTGAAATTTCCTCCTAGTAAATAGTGTCTGAATATCTGCAGCGCATATACCATTGCTATCCCTTCTCTTTTCATCGCGGTATAATTATTCTCTATAGTTGATAATTTTATGTTAGCAAAGGAAATCACATGATCAATCAATCATTCACCAAGTTGCGTTATTACCATGCCAAGCGCAATAGATGATGCATCAACATGAATGTGGCACTCTTTTTCCTAGTTTGGAAACATAAGTATTGGCATAGTAGCCATCTTATTCTTTAGCTTGTTCAGACTTTCTTGGTATTCCTTTGTCCATTGAATTTTAGTATCTTTCTTCAACCGTTTTTCCATCGAAGCAGTCACCTCCGCATATCCTTTGATAAACTTCCTATAGCATCCATTCTGTCCATGTGTCGCTCTTAACTGTTTAACTATCATAGGTGGTGGTAGGTTGAGGATGATCATAATTTTGGTTGGGTCAACCAAAATTCCGTCGCGGCAAACCAGATGGACCAACAGATCTCTAAAAGGTGCAAAAGATACATTTCTTCAAATTTAGGGAAATTTGATACTGGAGACAACACTCCAACATCATTCTCAGATTCTCTATATGGTATTTTATCAACCCAAATACCATGAAATCATCGAAGTAGACTTCAAGAAATTTTGTATAAAGTCTTTAAATGAAACCACTACGATTCTATAGAAAATTGTAGGCACATTCTTAAGTCCAAAGGGAATTACCGTATATTGGAAACATCCCCACTCCATTGCAAAGGTAGTCTTATGTCGATCCTCCTCTGCAATCCTAATCTAATGGTAACCAGTAAATCCATTAGTGAAAGAGTACATCTCTTTCCCTTCGACATTCTCCAGTACCTCATATGTAAATGGAGCTGGAAACGGGTCATGTAAACAAGCATCATTCAACTTCCTCAGGTAGACAAAAATTCTCACTTCACCTGAGGTCTTCTTATCTTGTACTATAATTGGGATAATCCACTTTGATTCCTTGATAGGTTCTATAACACCTTTCTCTAGCATTTGATCCAATTCATCCTTATCCTTTTCTTTGTATCGTGGATTCAAGATGTATGGTCTTTTCTTGACTGGTTTTGCGTCGGGCCTCAAATGTATCTTCATTTTGTTGAGGTCTTCGACTATTCCTTTTATTTATGAAAATTTTGTAGGGAACAAATCCTGCAATTCATGCAACAAATCATTGATCTTCCCCATAGTCTCATGATCCCAATAATCTCGAATATTGGCGAACTTTGGATTTTCAGGTGAGCCAATATTTAGTTTCTTAACTTTAAGTGGACTTAAGAATTTCTTGCTGGAAATGCCAAATCCTTCCACTGCGCACATACCTTGTGACTCAGGTATGTTTATTTCAAGAAGATCCTTGTCATCTGGTGCTCCCGTGACAGTGTAACATTCCATCCAATGGTGGATTGTCACGCTGCATTGGTGGAAATTTGTAGTTGCAATAGGGATTTCCTTAAATATCTTATCTTTCATTATCTACAGTGCAACATCAATTGTTGGATGATTACTTGCAAACTCAAAGTGTGTGTGAAGCTTGTACCTAACTCTTCCCACTTGAGAGTTCCTCATCATAGCTCCATTGATGGGTACCAATTCCTTGGTACCATATCCAATGTATGTACAAAATGATGAACCCATTCTTGTTGGGGATACTCTTTCCATGTCGTGCGACAATACTCAATATGTTCGACAAGGTTTGTCAATCCTGTATACTTGTGATTAGTATAACTGGTCTCTTCTCTAAATCTAATATCTAACAATATTTTACATTGCGGCCATTCGGAGATAGATTGTTTATGAGCACCCCACCATCTAGTGGCCGTAGCTTTCAACACAAAGTCCAAAGTGGATAATTGCTGCGATTCCCTGGATTTTTCTTCAAATTCTATTAAGAAAGATGCAAGAGTAGGCATGCCTTCATATGTAGGAATATCACTTGCTTTAGCTCCTACCCGTTGCACAGATATTTTAATTCTTGTGCATATTCGCATGGAAACTTCATGCAGTCGATTCTGCCAATTTTCTAATGCTTAACCTGAATCAAATGAAAAGGAGCTAACACTCCTCCAACTCATTTTTCCATCATCTGTTGGATTTATATAGCCGTCTTTTGTAGATATAACAATATATAACTTATCTAGGTAATTTCCTTGGCCTTCACTGTTCACTGGCTCGACATATCTTTTTCCTTCGAGCGGATCAATTGGCGCGATCACCCTTATCTCTGAATATTCAAATGACAAGATTCTTTTCATAAAACTAATTATGGTTATGATTATCTATCACCCAATCGATTCCCAAAAGTGCAGGATATGGGTTTGTAATATCAACAATGTCAATCACTTCAAATTTCGTGTATGTCCCCAGACCTTCTACTTCGTTAGGTACTTGAGTCACGACCAATGGGTAGAACCTTCGACTAATTCTCTAGCCTTAGTTGAATGGGATACTAATCCAGTCACAGCTTATTCATGCTTTCCCATGCTTGTCTTATCAATATATTGACATTAGAGCCCAGATCTAAAATGATATAGTCCATATTATAATCTCCTATATGTGTAATCATTTGCAGTTCACGATCAGTTTTTAATCTTTTCTCGATATGGTTAACTCTTTTTATAGGTCACAGGTCTTCTAGAGTTTCTTCTATGAGTGTTGTCAATTCATCTACCATTAGAGGAAATTTGGGGTCTAAAATGGGCCTTATAAGAAAATGCGCCTACAATATATTCTCATGAGTTTGAATTCAAGAACCAATAGAATTTCAATAAAATGAGTCAACCATAATGGTTGACTTGACATATTTGTCATAAAAAAACTACTTGTTTTGTTTGTATTTTCAACATATCTCCCTGTGTTTTTACTCAAATTTCAAGAGGCAGGTTTTGTTTGATGCCGAACTAAATTCTGCATCCAACGAGTACCCACACTGCTTACTTTTGATGTATCCTTCAACCCTAAAAACAAGAAATACCTGAAAATGTGATGATGACATCATCATCACATTTTTTCAGGTATTTCTTGTTTATGGGGCATAGGGGTCTATCAAAAGTATACGGTGTGGGTACTTGTTGGATGCAGAATTTAATTCCACATCCAACAATCCCTCCCACCTAAAGTTTGAGTAAACAGGCAGGGAGATATGTTGAAAATACGAACAAAAAGTAGTTTTTTTTCTTTCTTCCTCCAAAATTAATAAATATTATTTTAGTGTTTTAGTGTTTTCCTTAGGAGGCTCATATTAGACCTCAAATTTCCTCTTATAAAAATCTCTATCATGGATTAGTGCTAAACAACTTTTAAAAAATTCTTTGATCTTACTAATCGTTTTCATTGGTTGCTTCTTGAGTAGTTGCGTAAATCTTTTAGGCATTGCCTTTACTTGTCTAGATGGCGTCACTTGATTGGTATCAGCAAATTCTAGTCACATGTCCAGGAATACTTCCTTTTCCTTCTGGATGTCTTCCTTTTCCTTCTGGATGTCTAATGGTACTTTCTTTTGTGTCATTGATCGCACATGTGGTTGTCCATGTTGTGTATTTTGGTTTGCTCCCGTCGCAACACCTCCTCTTGAAATGAAAACAATATTTTTTTCTCTTGGCTCTGCATAAATCATCTGAATGTTTTTTTGGGGGTTCTGGTTCGGATTCTACATAGGATTGGGATTTACCAGTGTTTGAGCCTGCCATTTCGTAATCAATTGTGGACACTGTTCGATAGTGTGGTCAAATGCTTAACATTACATACATGTCTTCACATGACTTGCACAATCTTGATCAAAGTGTCTTGGTTTTCCACAGTTATACCATATGATTTGGCCTCTTCCACCAAATCCTCCTCCTCCTTTTTGTTGTCCTCATCCTCGAAAATTTCCACCCCCCTTATTTGAGGGTAGTGTTGCTGTGACAGATATTGATCTTGTTGATATTGTGGTTGTTGAAATTGTAATGGTGGATATTAAGCTGGATGATACTGAGGTTGCTCTCGTTCAACTTGTATATTCTCGTTATTCTTCATCAAGTAGGTGTCCAGTGTTTTCTCTTCCAGCAGCTGAAGTGCTCTGCAATATTTCTCATCATGTCCTACTGATTTACAAAATCTACAATACATACTAGATGGTGTACTTACAGTCTTCTATAAATACAAACATTCTTCTGACTTATGGCATCTAGTATGAAATATTCTACACCAAGGAATCCCTTGGGTGTTTATCAGGTTTGACTCCCTTGCTGCGACATAATTCATGAGTGATAGACAATTATCTTTATGGTTTCCATGTTTTCTACATCTTGTACACCATATGAGTCCTCTTGAACTTATTTGTCTTTCTTGATGTCTTGGAGCTACACCATAAGAATATCCAGTTGTGACTGAATCTACATCATTCCTTCGTTGGTTTATCCAATCGATGATGATTCTAGCTTCATGGCTATTTTCAGAGCTTCTTTGTGCGACACAATATTTTGTTGCATCAATGGAATCTGGATGTGCAGTAACAACGCAACAATGAACAATTCCTTATTTTGTACATCCGACATCTATAAGCTTACTTTGGCCATTAATGTCTTGAATTTCTGGTCAAAGTCCTAGACAGGATTTGTAGGTAGCTGCTTGATTTATTTAATCTCTGTAATGCACTATGACTTAGAATTTGACTTTCTAAACTTATATATCATTCCTATTTGAATTTGATCAAGTGTTTTCTGCGCAACTCCTACTGGTACTATAGAAAACTTCATGTACTAGTATAACGCACGACCTCACAGAGTCGTGACCATCTGTGCTTTCTTTATGTTCTCATCCTAGATCTGTCATGGATACTTTGTATTAGAGTTTAGACCTATGCAAACATGTTTGGGGCTAATGACAAAAAGGCCAAAATTACTAGGAAATTGTGTTCAAATTCCTCGAAGGGTGATGGCCAAAACTAGCTCTCCAAATCAAGTACGACCCTTCCAAATCTCAGAACATAGTATGGGAATGAGTATTAAACATCAATTACTTCCCTTAATCATGTTTATTAAGTTCTGCAAGTGGATTATGATCTACAACATTTGTAGGACAAGTTTCATAGAAATTGCCTAAGGGAAATTTGCATTACTAGCTAGAATTGACATAGGAAAGGTAGAATATATAGCTATGAGAGTAATATGAAACATGGTGGTATTATATGGAATACAAATTTCTTCCCCAAAATCATAAAACTAAAAGGAAATTCCTCCCAAAAATCGGATACAATACGCCTTCAAGATTGAATCCAAAGTCATGTAAACTAGTGATTCAATGGCATGGGAATGCAAGAGTTTCACATATGGATTTCGACCCACAGAGCATAGGGACATGAATTTAAAGAGTAAAAATCATAAATTTCTATCACAATATCATTACAGCTCATAGAATATCCCTCATACAAATATGGTATAAAACTACTTCAAGATTAAAGCCAAAATCCATGAAGACTAGTGATACAAGGGCATGAGTATGCAAGATTTTCATACATGTATCTCTGATATTTCAAATTACAGAGCATGTGGAAATAAAATTATAGAGACATAATCATATATTTATTCCCCATCATCATAAAACTCATATAAATGTCCTCATACAAATATGATATAAAGCTACTTCAATATTGAAGTCAAATCCATGAAAACTAGTTATTCAAGAGCATGGGGACTGCGAGCCATTCATACATGTATTTATGATATTTTGACTTCCAGAGCATATGGATATTATATTACAGAGCCATATATCATAAATCAAATCTTGGGCATCAACCATCCTCAATAAGGTGCAAGAATCACTCCAACAAGTGCGCCATCAATTGTGAGTGTGGGGAAATGGAGAAGAAGGAATGAGAGAATGGGGAGATAGATGAGAATTAGAATGTAGGAACCTCAACCTATAAATAAAACTCTTTCATTAAGATCCCATGAGAGTTTTGAATGGCCTCTCCATCAACCAACTTGGAAATGAATCCAAATCCCTTGAAATTGGCATACTAGCAGGGTAAGTGTGCACTCACCGTGCAATGGAAAAGCAAAAGCTCTCTAAAAATTCCAAAGGCCAATTAAAAAATGATCAAAATATATTCTCATTCCTCATGAAATCCTTTTATTAACTTCATGAGGCCTTCTAAGGTCGAATTTCCCTTCATGAGATTCCTCCAACTCATCTCAGTGGTTTAGTAACTCTCATGACACTTGTCTTCCTCTTCATGCTCCAATTCTTTCCCCAATTTGAATGGGTACATATAACTCTCAAATTGGACCTCTTGGTATCTATTTTTAGTCTTGACATGTCAGATTTTTCATATGCCAGCAATCAGGTCTGAATTTGTCATACTTGACTTAAAATATTCTATCATTTGTTGTCATAGAGTGCATAGAATCTCCTTCCAAGTGGCACACCTTGTCTTCTAGTCACTTCCTCTTCCATGGGAGTTACCTTCTTTTACCAATTCGACTTCATTGGCTCATTATATGATATTTTACACCACATTACCATCCAATAATGTTACATTACCCATGTGTTCGAATTTGGATGAATATCATGCCAAGTGTTACATCTGATTTTACAACACATGGTGGATCACATCTTTATGGCCTCCCCCATCCCTCTGTAGACTCTTTAGACCTCACGGACCATTTTTGTACCTTTGATGTTTCCAAGATCATCCCTAAAAACATGCATTATTTGCTATATGCGACTTTTAAACCTATTCTCTGTAACCTAATACTCTCGAAAAAAAACTTTAATTGAATCACTCTTGCACCAGACATAGGAAAACACAACGCTATGCTCTCTCGTATTACCTTTTTGATCATTGCAAAACACACCAATTTAATTATGAAGGAGGTATAACATGCATGGATGGATTTTCCTTGTTTGTATGGTTTACATGCAAATTTGATCTCCATTAGCACAATTTAGACCATGGCTTGTCATCTGTACATTAATCGTGATGGGGTAGGAATTACCTCAAAGGGTTTAATGTTATATTAATAATTCTTGTCACATTACTTTATGCTACATCATTTATAAAATAATATCCAAAGTAGCAAATTCCCTTTATCCCCTCACAGTTTCCCTATAACAAAGAGGATCTGTCTTTGGGAAGAAATTATTGAAAGATATAATTATAATTGAGATGTTATTCATTTTTCATTAATCAACAAAAGATATAGGGAATTCTCATTAGAATGCATGTTTTAATTGGTGGTTTGTTTGAATTGGAACTTTATGTCACAATATTCTTTAGACTTATGGTGCAATGGTTCTTATATTTACTTGGTTATAATCGAATGTGTTTCCACTCCTTTCTATTTAGTCCTATTTAAATATGCTCCCATGGAATTTTCCATTCCACCATAGTAATATAACAAAGAGACATGTTATCTCCTTAAGCTAATTTATTATTTCAGAACATGTTCAATACCACCTTATAGCTTAATGCATAGATTAGTCTTTTTTAAGTAGTTCTCCCCATATATATCCCATTTATCATCTCCATTTTTTCATCATACCATGTTTATAGGAGTGCTTAAAAGTTAAGACCCTTGAAGCTAATTCCTTTCAAATGTGTTTGTAACTATTTTAAAGGTTTATGTGGGTGAGGTCAACAAGGATAAGATTTCATTTTTTCTTTAATTCTCTCATTGTTATACAATTTATTGTTACAGTTCCCTTGAACTAATTATTTGGGTGTCTTATCCCTTCACTTAACTTGATTGTGCATTTAGGTCATCCAGCAAGCACACAGCAAAATTAATTGTTGTGTTTTCTACATGGCCATTAGTTGACTTGAATGCATAGTTGAGTTATAATCACCATATTGGTTTGTGATAACATCAATAATTGTAAGCCACATATACACTCCTGCAATTTTTTTATATATATGGTTCACAAATAATTGTCTGACATATATACTTTAATCCAAACATAAGAGGCACAAAACGACACTATGCTATTTTCTTATCAATTTTTATCACTATTTTAAATTGATCAAGCCATGCCAATACCCAAGAGCTACCAACCATAACTCTAACTTAACATGGAAAAGATTGGTTTGAGGAAGTTGTTACCAAATATGGAATGTGAGACACATGGTTTATGCAATCCATCCCCTATTACGAGTGTTTGGCCCTCAAAGAGCTACCAACCATAACTCTAAATTAACATGGAAAAGATTGGTTTGAGGAAGTTGTTACCAAATTTGGAATGTGAGACACATGGTTTATGCAATCCATCCCCTATTACGAGTGTTTGTCCCTTAATGGTCACAAATGATAGCACAACCAAGATATATAAACTATTGAGTTTGTTTATTTGATTTACTACTCATTAGAATATGGTGTGGTGTTTTGCGACTTGTTTTGTCATTTTAATATTGTTGTTTACTTTCCATAAATGAAATTCCATTGTGAAGAGGATAAATGTATGGCTTTACCTTTTAAAAAATTCAACCTTGCAATATATATATTTTGTTGTTAAGAAGGATTCGATTCTATTAAGAAAGATAATTTTACATATAAGATGCAATTATAAATTGAGATGTTCATCATTATAGATTAAACATATCTTCTCTATTACAATAATATGTGCACGGTCACATATTTTCTTCATGATTAGAGTTTATAGTCTTCTCCAAAATAAATAAATATACACATAAGCTATATTCTCTGTTTAGAATATTTGAATTTTTGTATAGACTTTATTGCAAATAATGTTTTCATTCTCCACTTATTCTAGAAAATTCATTTAAACTTTTCTTTTTTTTCATAATGCTTTTCCAACTAAAAATAAACAATTTTATAACTCAAGAAAAAGCTTTCATCACATCTATTTATTGTTTTTTTATTTATTTCACCAGATCTGCTTTACTTTATAATTTTTTCCTAAAATCTTCATCACATCTATTTTATTGTTTTTTTTTACTTTCACCCTATCTACTTTACTTTATTTTTTTTACCTTTCAACTTACTATTGAAGCTTTTAAGGTCATTGCTAATAAAAAGTAAAGTAAAAAAAGCAAAGAATATAATCACGTCGTTAGTGGCCCACAATACGATAAATTTATGGTATAACTTTGTTAGTTGGTCAAAAAATTGTATAACTTTGTAAAGGATTTCCGTTCACAAAAAATGATATCAGCTGTATGGCTTGTCATACTTTATTGGAAGAAAGGTCATTATTGCTTTCACCGATTCTCGTGCATATTGAATTTTTTTGGAAAACCAACATTAATAAAAAATATTTCATAAAAGTCTTCACTATGTACCACTTTGAAAGATTCCTTATGCAAGAAACTAAAATTAACATCAAAAAATCTCATGGAAGTCTTCACTATGTACCACACTTTAGATTCCTTCTACAAGATATGAAATATATTGGATTGTTTACACCATCCGTGATATTTTGATTGATTGATTTACGTCTTCCATGACACCAAATAATTTTATAGCACAATAAAATTTACCTCTACATCAGTTTTTTACGTTTATGAGGGACCTATATGATGGTGTTGGCCAATTAATTAGGCCATAAAGTCCTTTAAATTTTTTCTCGTTAATGTTGGGCCAAGATCTTGATTTTTACTATTAAACTGCATATCTAAGAAAGCATTTATGTTTGTTTTTATTGGGTATGGGTTGTAAATGTTTTCTAGTTTTGGAGTGCTTTGCAATTTGTGTGCAAGTGTTATGGTAGTCATTTAATAGTTGGTATGCATGTGATGTGATGCATGTGTTAGGGTATGCATTCAATTTTTGAAGGTTTTTATTTAATAGTTTTTTTTGAGGTCAGGGTTTATTAAAAAGTGGTTTTATTTAATAGTTTAATAGTTTAATTTAAAAAGTGGTTTTATTTAATAGTTTTTTTTTGAGGCTAGGGTTTATTAAAAAGATGTTTTTTTCTTTTTCTTTTTCTTTTTTAGTCACAATATCGCATGGATGGTCTATGATGGACCTTTGTCGACCTTCAACAATAATATTGTCTAGTGTTAACAACCAAAGTTTGCTCACTTACATTGTTATCACTTTCATCACCATTATACATCTTTACTATTAGTATTAGCACGATTGTCATCCCTGATCTCATCCATATGACCTAATGAAATGACAAAATGACCAAAAAATTGAAAGACAAAGTCCAAAATTGACCATAACTAAGAGGTCATGAATTTTTCCTTTGAAAAGCATGACTTGATCGCGCCTTTTCCTCCAAAACCTGCAACCTGGTCAAGAAAGTGTATTTTTAGTTTGTATTCATCATTTTGTGCTTCCCCAAGAAAAGTAGTGGCTAAAAGTGGACACATACAATTAACAAGGTAGAAATTAACAATTGATCTAATCCTCGAAAACCCGAACCTCTCCACTAAGCAATCAATGGCATGGAGAGCATACATATAATCCCTCATGGTCACCATTTATCATCCATTCCACCCTATGATAAAGTGTCATTATGTTGTCGGAATTTTGCTAGAGAGAGAAAGAAGCCACATCTTTTTTTCAACTTTCACCATCAAGGGAATTCCCACTTGCCACCTAGCTAGAGATTGGAGTTGCAAAGGATACAAATGAACCTACCCTTGGATTAGTTGTGGAGGCCCTTCACCTTCAACAAACCACACCAAGGTGCGTGTGTGTGTGTATCATTTTATTCCTTATGTAATAATAAAATCCCATTCTTTTACATGACTCATCCTCTTTTAATGACTAGTTTTCTAATTTGGGTTTGCATTCATATTTGAGAGTGAATGTTTTTAGTTTAGATTAGATTTAATTTACTTTCCATTATGATATGCTACCAAGGATTATACAACCCCTTGGTAGGTGTTTTTTCACTTGTGTGCGAGAAATCATACACAACAGATTTGGAAAATCCACTAGGGATCTAAAGTACATGAGTAGAAGCAATGACGTCCTCATTGGAATGAATAATCACAATAACTAAAGCCTTGCTGAAACTAGAGGTGCTCAATATTTGGAAGGAGTAAAGAGTGATGTAACTTATAACATGCAATTTAAAATGCACGGGGATGTTTGCCTCATTTATTATGAGATTATGTGAACTTCATCTCTTTGAGTTGTTTGTCTGCAGGTATGGGCCTTTGTAGTCTTCTGGGAGGGCTAGTCATTTCTAGCATAGTTTTGGTCTCATGTCCTTGGTTTCCTTCCATTCCTCATTGAAAGTATTGAATAGGTATGATGTATTTAAACCATATTAGGCTCCCAACCTCACACATAGGGGGGAATATGCTAACAACCAAAATTTGGTCACCTACCTTATACTCAGTTTCATCATCATTATACATCATTATCAACAATGTTAGCACCATTTTCACCCCCCATCTCATCCATATGACTTGATTAAATGAAAAAATGACCAAAAAAATGAAAATCAAACTCCAAAATTGACCATAACTAAGAGGTTGCGCCTTTTCATTTAAAAGCATGACCTAGTTCCACCTTTTTCCCAAAAACATATGACCAGGTCTAAAAGTATATTTTTGGTTAACATTTATCATTATGTGCTCCACTAAGGAAAGTAGTGGCTAAAAGTGGAGACATACAATTGACATGGTCAAAATTAACAACTTGTTTGATCCTCCAAAACCCTAACCTCCTCACTAAGCAATCTATGGAATGGAGAGCATACACATTGAATATAGATCTTATTTTTTGCTACTCTTGTGCCTATAAAATAAACCCTTATGGTCACCATTTATCATCCATTCATCAATATGTTTGTTTCATTATGTTGTTGGAAATTCACTAGAGAGAGAAAGGAGCTGCATCCTCCTTTTAAATTTCACCATCAAGGGAATTCCCACTCAGCACTTGGTTGGATATTTGGGCTGCAAAGGATACAAAGCCTTCCTTGGATCAACTATGAAGGCCCTTCAAGGTGCATGTATCACTTTATTCTTTATGTAGTAATAAAATGCCATTCTTTTACATGAAGCATCCTCTTTTAATGGATAGCTTTCAATTTGTGTTTGCATGCATGTTTGAGAGTGATTGTTTTTAGTTTAAATTAGATTTAATTTACTTTACATTATGATAAGCTACTAAGGATTTCACAATTCCTTGGTAGGTTTGTTTGCACTTGTCTGTGAGAGAACAATATGCACAACACCTAGTAGCTTCTCCACAATGTTCTTCACTTGAGAACTTAATATAGGCTTGGGATTCTGTGTGACTAGTTTGATTCTTGAGTGTGGTTCTTTTCCAACCTCTGCACAATGTAAACTTCATGATTTTTATTTCCTTAAAATAATAAGCCCTAATCCCCAAATTGCTTTCCTACATAGTTGAAATTGAAGAGCCATGTGAACATTTTTGGCATTTTTCATTAGTTTTGTTCTTCTGAATTTGTTCACTAGTTTGGGGATTTTTTTATATATTTGTTGGCATGTTGGCTTTGTCATTTTGCACATTATAATCTTGGGATTGTATTTCAACATTCTTATTTGTGAGCCAAATTTAGTCAACAATTTTTGCATGACATGTATGGACTTCAAACTCATAAACCCCTCTCTCATTCCATGGAAAATATGTGGTTATATGGATGGATTGCATGTATTATATGTAATCTTATGTTTAATATGTATTTATGGGAATTTATCCTACATACTTTGTTTTCACTATACCAATTACTACATCTACAACATACATGCTATGCTTCAATATAAATATTCATTTGGGTTCTAAAAAAAACAAATAAACTTAATCTTCCATAGTATGCAGTAGCGATAATGGAGCTCCTCTCTTTGTTGGATATTCCCACATTTTCTTCTTGATCACATGGACACAATTATGTCATTCAATTCTTATTGTAACCCATATTGATTTCCAAATTGTAATCCATATTGGATTCTCCATCATCCAATTCTTTCTTGTGGTTATAAATGTAATGCTTGCGCTTGTTCTATTTTGTTCCAAGGTTCTAAGGAAGCAACAACATTCAATAAGAAAAACCAGAAAAGGGTTAGTTTTGTTTATGAATTTATCTATCTTTTTAATAGATATGTTATACTAACATAGATCCATTGTAGGCCCAAATTGATGCATCGAAAACCCTATGGGTTTTATAGGTAGCTATCTGTTCATTACCTTATTATGTGTTATAGATGTTAATTTCATATCTATGAGCTCCATGTCTATTTTTCTTGGTGTTGATGTGCACCATCTACTATAAATAGTGGTTTTTTACTTGCAACATAATGTTGTTGTAAGTATTTGTTTTGTGTACGGTATAATATATTCACAATATCATATACCCATTACATGTAACCAACTCATTATAGGTTCTTGGATTAGATTTTAACATTAAAAAATTCCTTCATTCTAACTTCTTTAGTACTATGTATTTGTTGTCATTCTTAATATTGCTTCTAGGACCGTCTCAATAGGAGATCATTTGCATAAAACATTTGTTGGATATGTTTTCATTCTTTAGAATCAAGTGAAATTCCCTTATAAAATATGGGATTGGTTACTAATTTCACTCACACAAACACAAAAAAAAAATTCCCGGAACTAGATGTTGCAATACACTAAATGTTATTAATCAATATTGAATGTGCCGAGTTAGTAAACATTACTTTGGATTATCTATATTTGTAGAAGAAAATTGTTTACAGAGATAAAAAAACATAGGTAAGTAATGAACTATGCCCCTACTTTAAAGGATGTATGCCATTGTTGCAACTATAGCAAGTTGTATTGCCATTAATCCTCATAAATCTAGTTTATGGTGCCTATTGCCTCTAATGTTTATACATAAAAATCAGTTAGAATGCCATCAATTGCAAATTCTTATTGTCCACAAACTATAGATATTTCGTTATTGGATTATAACTAATCGTAGCTCATAGAATATTCATAATTTGAAAAATTAGTAGAAAATATTTTGGCACTATAGAGTTTGCAAGTTGTACAATAATTATAGAAGCTTGTAAAAATCTATTTGTACCAACAAGACAAATGTAATCTTATGGAACTTGGATTTGAGTAGCAAATATCTTAAAAAATGTTAATTTTACTAAAATGGAATCATGTGCTTCATTTATTGTTGGTTCAATATCTTTTTGTCTAATGGTCCTTACTAACATCTTGTTTAGGTCCCTCAAAATCATGGTGAAAATTATGTAGAATAAAAGGGAAATGAATTAAATGATAAAGTGATATGTAGATTTTACCATGCCATTTATGAGCTCCAATTACAGCATATTTGAATGCCTCTTTATTAGGTTCCCACCCAATCTCAGCTACTTTAGTACTTATTCATGTTATGTATGTGGTCAAAATATTTGAATAAGTCCAAGTAGTTAGTAGTAGACTATTAATGTAAAATGATCTTTCTATTTATTAAGGATCACTAACTAGTTAGTGCTCATTAACTATTTACATAGTCAAGTAGTTAGGGTTTTAGGAAATTGAAATTCTATGGATGGGCTTACCAAGAATTATTGTACTGGATCTCTACTCCAGTGAAAGGTTTCCCAACATTAAGAGGCATGTGAACATTTCTTCCAAAGTTGATTATCATAATATAAGGCTTATTTCCTATAGCATTTATTTTTCTAATGTTTAAGGTTTCTTGTTCCACATTATAAATTTTGGATTATTGCATATTAAATATTTATATATCCTATGTTATTTTAAGTTTTATGATTAAACAACACCATAAGTGGTATCAAAGAACTATTATGATCCAACACATTTTAGAATTGTATATATATATATATATATATATATTAGGCTACAAATGTGTTTTGACATCTTTAAACAAAACATGGATCTGTTGATCGATAGGTAAACATGCAGTTGGGGAAGCATATAGGAAGAAGTAGAATCGTTGCTTAGTCAGATTTGTTGGACATCGTTGCAATATTTATTGGTACCATTTCAAGTAGTATCACATCAGATAACACCTATATATAGAATCTCACATCCACACATCCCTTGGTTGTATTAGAAGTCCCTTAGACCACCTAAAACCAAATGTAGATAGTCCTATTAACCATGTTATTTCTATAGGGGCACTGAACATAGCAGTGGGAAGCTTATTGCATCATACTTGCATAGCTGAGTAGTACAACTAAAATAAAGGTTGAGCCTCATTAATAGTTCCCTTAGATATTGGGTTAAGTGCTAATATTGGACGCTACTCATATATTAGAGAGATATAGAACTTCATAATCCCTCATCCTCGACACCATGGAATCCCTAACCGCTAATTATAGTCGCTAAAATACCTACATATTTGCATTTAAAAGGAATTCATGCATTCTCTCAATGTTGTAACACTATTATATGTGACCAACTAGTGAAATTCCTACATATTTTCATCCATGAGGAATTTGGAAATTTCATTACTATAGTAATATTTTATAGGGACTAATACCCTTTTAGGATTAAAAATAAATAAATATGTGATCCAATGACACCCTTGTGGTAGACCTATCTCAAAATAATTCTTGCATCATGGTGATCAAGTTGGTATATATATCTCACAACCCTTTTTAGGTGGAACCTCCATTACAATACTTTGTAACAACACTAGGTTTTAAACCCATTTAATGGAAGCTTTTAACCCTAATTGAATGGAACATTTACTGAGAAAAACTTAAAAATGAACTAATATACCAAGAACATATTTATTAATCAATACCATGGTATAATTAGCAAAAATTAAAAATTATTGTAAACCAAGTAGAATAATATTTACTTACTTGACCGGTGACTAGCTTAACCAATTTGCATGCAAACCTTGTCCTCAATAAGTCACTAGATCCTTTATCTACAAAAATAGTTGGGGGTACAACTCTACAGCTAATCATTCCCCAGAATAAGTTGAGGTCCCCAAGTCCCCAATAATTAACACTACACAAGGCCAGTTAAGACCTTAACACTTTTCTCTATCAACCTCCATTCCACCCTCTCCTTCTCCTTAGCCTCCCTCTTTATCAAGTGAAAAAAATGCCCCCCCAAAAAAACCAAGAAACATATAAAAATACTCCAACAAGGCTACAACCCCCACATCTTGCTCCTTGCCCCTTTTTATTACTAAATTTCCATATTTTATTCAATTTCTTAATTTTCCATGGATGGCACTTTCCAACCATGCACTTAAATTAAATTATAAGTACACATTTCCTTTTTGTTTTTACATATTACATAAATTTTTACTACTACCATATTATATTATACTTATATTGTTGTATAAGGTTGGGGCATCACATAGTCCCCCCTTTGAAGAAACATTGTCCCAAAGTTATAACCTCATAGAAACAAATGCAATGACTCACTCAACTAGTCATGCAGATAATATGCAATATATGTATCTAGTACTATTGTGAATATGGTAGATTTATACGTATGGCCATCATGCAAAAATCTCCCACCCACATTTTTACAATCATGGCACCCTAATATACGACATGCTCTGTATTAATTCCCTAGGTGTCTAATGTGTGATCAATCATACTATTATGGATCTACCTCATTATACACTCAAGAATCAATCTAGTCAATAAAGGAAAAATGAAAGTACACATTCATGAAAATTGCTCCTTCCTTTCCCTCTCCTTGAGAACCATATAATCCACCACCTCTGTAATCCTCCTCGAAAATACTTTGGATTGTCCCTCTCGGCATGTAACATGCCATCTACTTTTAACTTTTTGTGGTGTTAGCACAATTTTGATGTACGATACCTACGAAGGGATTAAGGTGAAATAAAGAGCTTATTTATTTTGAATTCTGGAAATATGACCACGGAGGTGAGATGTCAGGTGCTCAAGGGAATGCTAAGCTCTTCATTTCCCCATAGAACCACATGCTAGAAGCAGAAGGTGACTAAGGTAAAGTATAAATCACTTGTGAAACTTTATGAAATATTAACAGTTCAGATTTGAAGAGTGAACAGATCGATGGTGGGCAAGGAATTTGCTAGAGGAATTTGCATGATGGAAAAGAGGATAGGAGATCGACGAAATGACCATTGAAGGGAATTAAAGGGCGGATTTGATCAACGATGCATGATTAAAGGAAAAAGAGATCAATGATGGAGGTTGGTTTCTCTCTCGCAATGTGCGTGGAGAGAAAAACAGTCATAGGCCAACGAAATTTTTACTGCCTTCCATGTGTTGGGTGGAGGATCGTTCTGCTGGATGAAAGGTGGTAGGGAGAAACCACCTCTCGCAATCCCGAAACCACTTATGGGGAATATTATAATAGAAAAAGGTCACATGGATGTATGTTATTTGTCTTTTTACCATAAGGAAGAACATTCCAGCAACTATGGAAGTCGACTTGGATACACTTTTTCCTAGTCGTCGTTTTCTAGGTAGGCCACGTAGCTAACCTGCTAAGCTATTTTTAAAAATAGAAGGGTAAGGTGAAGTTGAAACACAGGTCCGTGAATTCAAGAAACTGGAATAAATTTTTGAAGATAGGGATGGGGATATTTTCAATACATTTCTATCCTTTGGTCTGGGACACAAACTAAAAAATAGATTAAAGGCCTTAGAGGAACTAGGAATTGATTTGCATGGTGTCCAGAGGTCCCATTTTCATTATTTTTGTCTAGACCAAACCCTTAATTTACTAGATTTTGTAGCTTGGTGTGCGCCCAACTATTCCCAGTATGAATATGTCATAATGGACTCAAATAGGTCTTTTACTTTGCCCCATAAATTCCTTGGTTGTTAGAGACTCCTTGAAAGTACCCCATTCATTGACCCAAAACCTCGAAGATTTCGTCGAAGAAAATTTGATTGAGCATTTTAGACATGCCATAGTTGAAGAAAAGAAAATATTTTATTCCAAAAGTATTAAGTCATACAATTTTGTTGCAAATGAAACTTTTCCCCTTGATATTAGCATGTTCAATGAAGAATCCCAATGGGTCATATCCTTATTAAGTCAGTTTTTAGGGTTGGATACTAACAAGTTTGTCTCAGAGATCCTTTTGAGTGTGTTATTTAGATTGAGTCTGCATCAACCTGAGTTTGAGTCTAGTAATTTATCTCTCCTTAAATTTGATGAATTCCTAGCCGAGAATATTCATTCTCAACCAGTGAATTTCCATACAGCAAGACATTTAAGGTTCCAATCTTACCTAGTTAGGATGTTCTTATTCTTTAATGAGGAAAACATGCAATTTCTAGAAATACTATTTACTTCTGAAATCATAAATAATACCTTCAACTATATGAATATTATAATGTCAGAAGTGTATAGAGTTATGTTTCAGAATAAACTTCCTAGAGTTCTACCTGATATGGAAGAGATGTTTCAATTGTGAGAAACCTCTTGCAATAAATAATGAAAATGCATGTTATAATAACAGATGTAGCTGAGCACATAAGAAATTTTATTGATCGCAAGCCACTTTGAGGGGGAAACCTTTTTTGATAAATTTCAATACAAATAACTCCTGGATGACTTCATTGGTCTCAACACTTACTTATATACTAAGTCTAATCTAAACAACTATTACTCTCCATGAATGTGGGATAATACAATATACTCATGGGATGACTTACAAAGCATACACATCCAACAAAAATATACTAACGAAGTAAAGAGAAGGGTTGAAATGAGTTCCTAACATTCTCTCCCTCTTGGAAAATATTTGTCCTCAAAGCTTTAGATGTGGAAATTGTTGATGAATTTGAAGGAGTGGTTCCCATGTAGCATCCTATGGTTGCATGTTGTGCCACTAAATTAATACCTCTATGATGGATCTAGAGTGAAGGAGACAAGTGCGCTTATTGAGGATGGCCTCTAGCTCCAAAAGGATGGATCCTTCATTATCCAGTTTTGGTAAAATAGTTTATGCTCTGATGTTGGTGCTAATAACTTTCTTAAGAAAATAGGCATGAAATACTGGGTGAATGCAAGAAGGAGGAAGTTCTAATTTATAAGCATCAAACCCAATATTATGAAGAACCTTATATGGCCCATAGAACTTTGGAGCTAACTTCTGACACCCTTTGAGGTTCAAGGAGGATCACTTGTAAGGTTGTAGAGGAAGAAAAACCATATCTCCGACTTGAAAAGTGCACTTAGAATGGGATTGATCGACTTGTTGTTTCATTTGGTTTCTTTCCATGTGAATATTGTCTTACAAAATGTGAAGTGTTGGTATGTTTCTCTTTCTTGTCTCAACCCGTGGTTCAACAACAACACAATACCAACAAGACACCACAAGACAATGACCCGAGAGAGAAATATCAGTCGGTAACACCTACGAGGTAGGCGCACTATCACCTAAGATATCTAATGGGTAACTGCTAGAACCATGTTTCCGTATTTGGCAAGGGATTATAGTCCCTTGGCACACGACAAAGGTGCTTAACAAAGGAAATGGGACAATGGAGTCTATTACTGCGCGACTGGGCACAACTGTATGACAGCACATGCGTGACACGACCCTGTCCTTAATCTCAAGAACTGGCGCAACTTATGCGACGTAGCTGATTCCTTACATTAACAGACAGTGTGTGACTTATGCTTTAACTTAGGGAATTAACCATGAACTTATACACAACATTCTAGCAGTTCTTTAAACAATCATTCATTCACTAATTAATAAGATGGAGCCATACATTCAACAGTAACTCATCAATATATAGTAAGAAAATACTTGAAATTTACATAAACATTCAACATCAATAAATTATTCAACACATGAAATAACGTGGAAACCCATCTAGGAAAAACCACCAAGGTTCTCTTCATCTGGCATGAGAAATGGGTATAACACCTTGCAGTCTGTGACTTGTAGACTGTTCTTATGATATGTCTTTCTGACTCAATATTCTTTCTCTAATGCTCTTTGGTTTATTCTTCTATCTACTCTTATTGATCCGCACATAGCCTGTATTGACTATTCTACCTACTGTTTGTGCACTCAGCTGCAGATTAATTATACCACTAGCGGTCTATGCACATAGCTGCAAGATCCATGTCTCAACAACCTTCTACTGCTACTAGACTCTTCTTTGAGTCTTCTTTCCCTCTAACCCTAACTTCCGTAACAAAACTGAGTGACTTGGTGAATGAACCACCAATCAACAGCCAACAATGACAAACAATGACGAACCCTCATACAAAGCAAGTTCTTCCTATTTATATCTTCTATAGGACCACGTAGGGTCGACTACATACTGTTCATTAGTTATAGGTCATAATCAGCCATAAAAAACAGTTACAAGCTGTCATAGACTCACACAAGGGACTATCAGCATGACTTACATATATTCTTTCATACGTGCATTGTCCGTTGGCTTACACCAACTTTAGTAGCCGTGATCTTCCTGACTTGTTTCTTTCTGGCCATTACCCACATGCACTCCTACAAGCTCACCTTTCCTCCATCACGTGGATGTCCTATCCTTCTACACCTGTCCCTTTGCTTCCTTTGTGACCTAATTTCCTCCTCGTTGTGCGCACAAATTTCCTTCCTTGCTTGCGTGCCAACTTCTTCTTTGTGCACCTTCATGGCCCAATAGGCCCCCAACACTTACATGTGGCTCATCCTAAGCCACTAAGCAAGAAAAGGGAAGTATCCTCAAAATTTCGTACCGCAAAAATTCATGTTTCACCCTAAAAACTTATGTCTCTGGCATTGGCTACACCACAAAACCAGACTTGTCCTAAAATTCCTTCACCATCTGTTGCACCCTAGAAACTCCTCTATTACTTCTTCTTCCTATGCAGCCAACTATTCCACTCGGTCGGAACTGATATGTTTCGACGGAGCTACCTCAACTGACTACGTCATTGTTCCAAGTTTCTACTACAATGGCTGAATCAGACCTATGATCCATGCTGCTTCCGACTGGTGCACCTCAACTTATGCTTCCCTAGTCCACTCTTGGTCATAAAGAGCCTGGACTTCCCGCTACAGTCATTTGATCTCAGTCATCTTGGTCACTTTCTCTTGAAATGACAACTTCTTCATCTCTGCCTTTTTCGCAATGATTTTTTCATTAGCTTTATGCATATTTTCTCTTATGTTCTCTGTAGTCTCATTTTCTAGAAGTGCTTCCCATATCATGGAAACGTCTTCTACTTCCTTAGCGCAAAATGTTTCTCCTGCAATTATCTTCCTAGTAGCCTCAGACGCTTCTCTTCTTTGTTCCTTGAGCACCTCAGGAGTTGTGCTCGGCACCTTCCTTTATTGAAGCTCTTCAACCTACTTTTTTAGTTCTGCTGTGATCTATGCCAGCTGGGAAACCTTAGCTGTTGAATCCTTGTCTTCGTGGCTCGCTTCAGGTGGGAATTCTATGATTGCGCTTTTGATATTTTTAGCTAATGTGATGCGGATTTGCTCATGTGCCACAATTTTGTGTTCCTTTTTAGCAAGTAGGGCAATATTCCCTTGAAGTTTCTACTTTTTTTCCTTAAGGATGGCCTTGCGCGTCTTCGCCTTCCTTTGTTGTTTTGTTTCCTGATAGGAAACAACATTTTCCCTTAGCCGTATTTCCATTACGGCTGCTTGTTGTATCTCATAGAATTCTCCCATTGAAGCTTGGAGAAATCTATCTGAAGTGTGGAAAATTCCTTGACCACATCATCAAATGCACCTGTCACCGTTCCAGTTTCCAATGCGTGCCCCTAAATTTTTACTTTGATTGGCGACACTAGCTCTGGCGTGACTAATGGGACACTGGGATCCACGTTATATGTCTCAACCTCAACAGTGGCTTTGACCTCATTAATTGTGTCTACCAGCTTAGTAAGGTGGTTCCCAACTTGATCAGCTATGCTTACCTGCTGGGTCTTCAGAGCAGTGAGGATGTCCTTGGAAACCGCAGCTACAGCTTCGTCTAACATGTGGATATCCTCTTCAGTTAAGGTATCCGTGTTATCTATATTGCTAGCTTTCCTTTTCTTGCATGGGGGCTCACGTCCTTATTGTTGAATTTGTTGTTGGGTAGGGTTGTTCTCCTGACTAGGTGTGCGATCTGAATCACTATGATTAGAGCTACCCCTATCCTCATTATCATCTTTTTCTTCCTCTTCTTGCGATCGATTATGCTTCTCGTCGCCTCCCTCATTTCCATGGTCATTTCCTTGGTCCATTGGTGGGTTCTCTTTGTTTTTTCATTCAAGAAACGGCTCTCCTAGTGGATCACGCCATTCATTTGGACATTTCTAGATGATTGCATCCACATCAGCGTTAGCGATCATGGACTTGGCATCGTGCGCTTGTTTTTCTGGGTCCTTCTTCAGCTCCAAAATGATGTTATACGCACCGGATTGGAAAGTGATGAAGTCTACATACTTGTGCACCCTTGCATCTCAGAATCGGTGAGATTTCCTTATAATATCGCACAACACCTCGACATGCAGGAAGAATTTGATGTTATTTTCCTTCTGGAGGATCTTCTCTTTCTTGTCTCCCCACAAGTTCTGGTACTTTGTGCCAAGGCAAGGTAGTGGGATGTCGACTTGTACATAATCGGGCGGATTGGCCCACAAGGTAAACAAGACCAATATGAGCAGCTAGGACTAGTGACATTTATGGTTAGGGTCCTCCTGGGCCTACGCTGTGTCTTCAATCAGTTCATTAAGCAAGAACTGTAACCAGTTGAAAACCATAGCTTGTGCGCACCTCTCCACAAGCTTTACTGTTCCCACGGTACATTAGGTCGGCCTCATCTTGGACAACAACTTACAAGAGAGGATCCTTGCAGTGAACCGCACACTGGTGTTGTCAGTAGGGCCAATCAGGAATCCCCTTTTCATGTGCTGAAGGTTATACACCAACTTTATCTTGGTGTTATTCCTGTTCTTTCACAAGTATGGTGCGAGGTCATTGCCTTCCTTTGGAAGCCCCGTGATTGCGGAGATGAGCTCAACATCGACAGGGTATGGTTGATTAAGCCACATGAACCCTCTATGGAAGCAGGCGAGGAGTTGCTTTATGTACATATTGTTCTAGAGGGTATGGCTGAAATATTGCATGAATAGTAGGTTCAACAACCCTGCTTTGATGACACCCTCATCCCATTACATTGGGTTTAGCACTTGAGGCCCAGTCGGGCCGGCTCGAGTCATGGCCATACAGTGCGGTCTTTTCAGACTAGGGATGATTTTAAGGAACCATACTTATTTAAAAGTGTATAAATTTTGGCGAATATTACCAATTCTTAAAATTCCAACTATGAAATGATTGGCGATATTTTTCAAAAAATATTTTAATTTCCAAGGATTTTATATCGTTTATATAATAATTTGGCGATTTTTAGGGTGAAAAAAATTTACCNAAAGGCTTCAAAAAATGCAAAATGGAGAAATTCAACATAAGCATTCAACATCAATCAATTAAACATAAACATAAACATTCAAAATGGCGAAATTCAAAATGGTGAAATTCAAAATGGCGAAATTTACATAAACATTCAACATCAATCAATTATTCAACACATGAAATAACGTGGAAACCCATATGGGAAAAACCACCAAGGTTCTCTTTATTTTCCATGAGAAATGGGTATAGCACCTTGCAGTCTGTGACTTGCATACTGTTCTTATGATATGTCTTTCTGACTCAATATTCTTTCTCTAGTGCTCTATGGTTTATTCTTCTATCTACTCCTACTGATCCGCACTCAGCCTGGATTGACTATTCTACCTACTATTTGTGCGCTTAGCTACAAATTACTTATACCACTAGCGGTCTGTGCACACAGCTGCAAGATCCATGTCTCAACACCCTTCTACTGCTAACAGACTCTTCTTCGAGTCTTCTTTCCCTCTAACCCTAACTTCCTTAACAAAACTAAGTGACTTGGTGAATGAACCACCAATCAACAACCAACAGTGATGAACAACGAAGAACCCTTATACAGAGCGAGTTCTTCCTATTTATATCTTCTACAGGACCATGCAGGGTCAACTACATATTGTTCATCAGTTACAGGTCATAATCAGCCATAAAAAATGGTTACAAGCTGTCATATATTCTTTCATACGTGCGTTGTCCGCTGGCTTACACCAACTTTAGCAGCCATGATCTTCCTGACTTGTCGCTTTCTCGCCATTACCCACATGCACTCCTACAAGCTCTCCTTTCCTCCATCAAGTGGATGTCCTATCCTTCTGCACCTGTCCCTTTGCTTCCTTCGTGACCTAATCTCCTCCTTGTTGTGCGCACAAATTTCCTTCCTTGCTTGCACGCCTTCTTCTTCTTTGTGCACTTTTCGTGGCCCAACAGGCCCCCAACACTTACATGTGGCTCATCCTGAGCCACTAAGCAAAAAAAGGGAAGTATCCTCAAAATTTCCTACTACAAAACTTCATGTTTCACCCCAAAAAACTTATGTCTCTGGCGTTGGCTGCAACATAAAACCAAACTTGTCCTGAAATTCCTTCACCATCTGTTGCACCCTAGAAAATTCCTCTATTACTTCTTCTTCCTATGCGGCCAACTATTCCACCCGGTCGAAACTGACTGCATCATTATTCCAAGTTTTTGCTGCAATGGTTGAATTAGACCTATGATCCGTGTTGCTTCCAACTGGTGCACCTCAACTTATGCTTCCCTAGTCCACTCTTGGTCACAAAGAGCCTGGACTTCCTGCTGTAGTCATTTGATCTCAGTCATCTTGGTCACTTTCTCTTGAAATGACAACTTCTTCATCTCTGCCTTTTTCGCAACGATTTTTTCGTTAGCTTTGTGCATATTTTCTCTTATGTTCTCTGTAGTCGCATCTTCCAGAAGTGCTTCCCATATCATGGAAACATCTTCTACTTCATTAGCACAGAATATTTCTCTTGCAGTTATCTTCCCAACAACCTCAGACGCTTCTCTTCTTTGTTCCTCGAGCACCTCAGGAGTTGTGCTCGGCACCTGCCTTTCTTGAAGCTCTTCAACCTACTTCTTGAGTTCTGCTGTGATCTGCGCTAGCCAAGAAACCTTAGCTGTTGAATCCTTATCTTCGCAGCTCACTTCAGGTGGGAATTCTGTGATTGCGCTTTTGATATTTTCAGCTAATGTGATGCAGATTTACTCGTGTGCCATAATTTTGTGTTCCTTCTTGGTAAGTAGGGAAATGTGCCCTTGAAGTTCCTGCTCTTTTTCCTTCAGGATGGCCTTGCGTGTCTTTGCCTTCCTTTGTTTTTTTGTTTCCTGATAGGAAGCAACATTTTTCCCTTAGCCGTATTTCCATTGCGGCTGCTTGTTGTATCTCATAGAATTCTCCCATTGAAAGCTTGGAGAAATCTATATGAAGTGTGGAAAATTCCTTGACCACATCATCAAATGCACCTGTAACCGTTCTTGTTTCCAATGTGTGCCCCTGAATTTTTACTTTGATTGGAAACACTAGCTCTGGCGTGACTAATGGGACACTAGGATCCACGTTATATGTCTCATCCTTAACAGTGGTTTTGACCTCATTAATTGCATCTACCAGCTTAGTAAGGTGTTTCCCAACTTGATCATCTATGCTTACTTGTTGGCTCTTTAGAGCAGCGAGGATGTCCTTGGAAACCGTAGCTACAACTTCGTCTAACATGCGGATATCCTCTTAAGTCAAGGTATCTGTGTTATCTATCTTTCTAGCTTTCCTTTTCTTGCATGGGGGCTCCCGTCCTTATTGCTGCATTTGTTGTTGGGTCATGATGTTCTCCTGACTAGGTGTGAAATATGAATCACTATGATTAGAGCTACCCCTATCCTCATTATCATCTTTTTCTTCCTCTTCTTGTGATCGATTATCCTTCTCGTCGCCTCCCTCATTTCCATGGTCATTTCCTTGGTCCATTGTTGGGTTCTCTTCATTTTTTTCATTTGGGAAACGACTCTCCTAGTGGCTCGTGCCATTCATCTAGAAATTCCTGGACGATTGCTTCCACATTAGCGTTAGTGATCATGAACCTGGCATCGTGCGCTTGTTTTTCTAGGTCCTTCTTTAGCTCCAAAATGATGTTATGCGCATCGTCTTGGAAAGTGATGAAGTCTACATACCTATGCACCCTCGCATCCTAGAATCAGTGAGATTTCCTTATAATATTGCACAATGCCTTGACATGCAGGAAGAATTCGATGTTATTTCCTTCTGGTGGATCTTGTCTTTCTTCTCTTCCCACAAGTTCTGGTACTTTGTGCCAAGGCAAGGTAGTGGGATGTCCACTTGTACATAATTGGGTGGATTGGCCCACAAGGTAAACGAGACCAATATGAGCAGCCAGGACTAGTGACATTTATGGTTAGGGTCCTCCTGGGCTTGCGCTGTGTCTTCAATAAGTTCATTAAGCAAGAAATGTGACCAGTTGAAAACCATACCTTGTGCGCATCTCTCCGCAAGCTCTACTATTCCTATGGTACATTGGTTTGACCTCATCTTGGACAAAAACTTACAAGAGAGGATCCATGCAGCGAACCGCACATTGGCGTTGTCAATAGGGCCAATTAGGAATCCCCTTTTCATGTGCTGAAGGTTATACGCCAACTTTATCTTGGTGTTATTCTTGTTCTTTCACAAGTATGGTGCGGGGTCATTGCCTTCCTTTGGAAGCCTTGTGATTGCAGAGATGAGATCAACCTTGACAGGGTATGGCTGATTGAGCAACATGAACCCTCTATGGAAGCAGGCGAGGAGCTGCTTTATGTACGTATTGTTCTGGAGGCTATGGCTGAAATACTACATGAATAGCAGGTTCAACAACCCTGTTTTGATGACACCCTCGGCCCATTACATTGGGTTTAGCACTTGGGGCCTAGTAGGGCCGGCTCGAGTCATGGCCATACAGTGTGGTCTTTTCAGACCTTCCTGCTACCAAGTGTCGAAGTCCTTGAAGCTTAAATTCATGAGCTTAGACATTATGTCCATTAGCCAAGGAACAATATCAGGGATCCGCGGTGCTAGTAAGACTGTGGTGGATTTCTTTAGGATCACCACTTCCTCCACATCATCTCTCCTTGGGCCGACATAATGCAGGAAGTTTTCATCTTCCCCTCCATCACCTTGGCCTCTGCATGGTGGGGAGGCCTCCTCCATGGCTTCTTCCTCCAACGCATCTTCCTCCAACGACACTTTGTTGGTATTGTCTGGAACGAACTTAGCCTTCTGTTTCCTTTCCATCTCAGGTTGGGATGAATCTCTAGGTGCGCTCTATCCATCCTATCTTGGCTCTCTAAATGGTTGCACAGCTGCATCTACAGCTAGTAGTCTCTGAATTGGGTTTGGCACAGGGGTTGGAATATTCACAGGGATGACTACAGGAGCAGGTTTCTTTCTGGTTCTTTCCATCAGGTCAAGTTCTAGTTGCTGCTCTGGTTTCTATATCTTGGTTGACTGTATTTCTTACTCGATTGGGCAACCTGATATAACAGTTGCATCGGACAACTCGCTATCACTCGGGATCTCTATAACCATGGGTGTCAGCTGACTAACAAAGGAATGATAGGCTTTAGCTCTATGAACGCTCGGCTCTGGTTCTCTCTTTCTCGCTCTATGTTCGTAAAATAATGCTTGATGGTGAAGCCTTGCACTTATACTCTCCAACGCATTTTGCAGTCGTCATACAGTGGGAGGTTGATGTCTAACCAATCACATGGGATTCTTGGCAAATGTGTTCGTACATTAATTTGTTAGCTTAAGTACTGCATTGTACTTGTTAGATAAGTTATCGTAGTTATGTCAGGGACATCTAATGGGACCAAAAAGCACGCCATCATTCTCCTCATATCTCGTCGAATTAATGACGCTTAGCTCTCATAGCCGCCTCAATCTTCACTGTATATTCATAACTTAATGCCGTCCAGCCTGTCATTTCCTATTTTTGCATTACTTTCTTCCTTTTACTGTACTTTTTTCTCTTTCATGCACTCGACACTTTTTCAAGTGGCACTGGTTCCGTCACAGACATGCGACAAAACTGTTTACGTGTTTTGGCCTCTCTCTTTCACTTTTTTTTTTCATGGTGTAGCGCGATTCTATCCAGGAATGTTATGATCATTATAGTATGGTTTCAGGAGACTGCCATTCACCATACCTGTGACATACGTATCCATCTAGTTTATGTAGTTTTACTACACCTGCATCAGTGATGTGTGCGATCACATATGGCCCTAGCCAATGCATCTTCAAATTTCTTGGATGTTTGAAACATTTGATGTCATATAGAAAGATAAGTCCTATAAATTTGAATGGTTTGACCCAGATATGGTGATCATGCCATGCTTTCTGTCACTGATTCTCAATTGTCTGATGAAACCCTGCGACGAAGCATTCCTCTTCCATCTGAACGAGCTATGTCAATCTCTATTTGACAACATCTCCATCGGTCATCTCTATCCACGCAACAATTCTTAGACTCAGTACAATGTACTCCATTGGCACAACAACTTCTGGTCCATATACTAGTATTAATGGTGTGTTGCCTATCAGTCGCTTGTAAGTTGTGCGATATGCCCATAGCACAACTAAGACTTTCTGATCCCAGTCATCTCGGCGTACGTTGCATGCCTTGGTCAATGGATTCTCTTGAATCTTGTTGAAATCTTCGATTGTTCCATTTTCCTGAGGATGATAGGGAGTTGTCTTCTTATGTTGGATCTGGAATACTGCAGTAAGCTAAGAAATCAATTTGTTAACAAAATGTGTACGTTGGTCACTTAGTAGTATCTTTGGATAGCCTAATCTAGTTACTACGTTTTCAAACAAAAAATTTTTTGTAGTCACAGCGATAGAATATTTAACAGGAACAACTTCATCCCATTTGGTTAAATAGTCTGTTGTAGTGATAATGCAATGCACACCAGTTCTCTTTCTTGGTGGACTGATCGGTCCAACGAAATAAAATGACCACTTGTCAAATTCTTGAAGAGTTATCTATGGTGCAAGCAACATCTCGTCGTGGCACGATGGTTTCCTTTTTCTTTGGAAGATATCACATCACATGCAGAAGATTTTAGTATCCACGTGTATGGTTGGCCACCATAATCCTTCCTGCAATATCTTGCGCACAATTTCTTTTCCTGTGTAGTGTCCTCATGCGACACCAGCATGTGCTTCGCTCATAACCCAAGGTCATTCATAGTAAAAAGAATAGTGCCACAATACTTCATCCCCCACCCAACTTATACATATGCCTCGCGATGAATGTATAATCAGCAGCTTTGACGACCAAGTGTTTCTTTTGATTAGTTGACATTCCTTCAGGTGCATATCTTGTGCTCAAAAATTGAATGATTGTGTTAAAATCATGGTTTTGATCGTCCATCATGTGGATTGCAAATAGTTGTGCATCAGAAAAATTACCTTCCAAGCTGGTTGGCTCTTCACCACTTTCTATCCTTGACAGTTGGTCTGGCCTGACATTCATTCGACCAGGTTTGACAATTACCTCAAAGTCAAATTCCTGAAACAGGAGAAGCCATCTGAAAATATCCTTCCCCAACATTGGCTTGTTAACTAGGTATTTGAGCATTGAATGATCAATGTACATATGAAAATGTCCACCCAACAAATAGTGTCTGAACTTTTAAAGCACATATACCATAGTGAGGCCTTCTCTTTCCATCACCATGTAGTTCTTTCTGCTGTTGATAGTTTCCTTCTTGCAAAAGCAATAAGGTGGTCTAGCGCACCCTCTCCTGGTTGTGTCAAGACTATGCCAAGCATGATAGACGACGCGTCGACATGAACATGGAACTCCTTCTTCCAATATGGAAATACAAGTATTGCCGCAGTGGCCATTGCTTTCTTTAATTTATCCAAGATTTCTTGGCAAGCTGTTGTCCACTGAAATTTTACGTCTTTCTTCAGTAGTTTCTCTGTAGGTGCATTGATCTTCGCAACTATTTCTTCATCCCAATAATATCCTATATTGGTGAAATTCAGGTTCTTTGGCAACCCAATGTTGACTTTCTTGATCTTTAGTGGTTTAAGGAACTGGTCTCTTGAAATACCACTCCCTTCTGCTGCACACATGCCCTCTGATTCTGATATGTTTATGTTGGTCAAATCATGATCTGGGTCTCCAGCGAGATTGTAGCAAGCCACCCATTGTTGAATAGTGGCACTGCACTGGTGAAAATTGGCCTCTTCAATGGGGATTTCAACAAATATCTTCTCCTTTATCATTTGAAGTGCAACATCAACTGTAGGGTGCTCATCACCAAATTCGAATATGTGCATGAAGTGCTTTGCGAGCCCTTCCCAATCCTGGGTTCCTTGCTACAATTCCATAGATGCATACCAAATTCTAGGTGTCATTTACAATGTATGTATGAAATGATGGACCCACTCCTATCACATGTATTCTGCAAATACCGTGTGACAATGGTTAAGATGTTCAACAAGGTTTTCCAACCCTGAATCCTTGTGATTTATGAGGGTGACCTCTTCACCAAATCTTACTTCCATCAATATTTTGCACTGTGTTCAATCTGTTACAAACTACTTGTGTGCACCCCACCATCTAGCGGGCATAGCTTTTAGCACATGTTCTAGCACAGAAAAACGCTGCAAATCTGTTACAAGTCCTTCAAACTCAATTAACAAAGTCGCAAGGTCAGGTAAACCCTCATAGGTGGGTAGCTGTCTTAACTCATTCTCCACCCCTCGCACAAACCTTGTAACTCTTGCGCACCTCCTCATAAAAACTTCATGTAGTATATTTTTCCAATTCTCCAAAGCCCCTCATGAGTAGGATGTGCAGGAACTATCACTCTTCCAGCTCAAGTTTCCATCCATTGTTGGATTGATGTAGTATTCTTGCATAGTAGTGACATTGTATATTCGGTCACGGTATTCAAACTGTCCCTCATTGTAGACAGGCTCAACATATCTTTGTCCCTGTAATGGATCAATGGGAGACACCACTCTCATCTCATTATCCTTGAATGAGAGGATCCCTTTTTTGAAATTTAAAATGGTCTGGCTGTCTATGGCCCAATCTATCCCCAGCAATTTGGGATATGGATTTGTGTCATCAACAATGTTAATGAATTCAAAGTCTGCAAATGTGCGCAACCCTTCAATGTTGACATGGACTTGACTCAACCTACCAATGGGTAGGACCTTCACCTAATTTGCAAGTCGCAGCTGGATAGGGGACTAGTCCAAACGTGGATTTCCCATACTTTCCCAAGTTAGTTGTGTTATTATATTGACATCAGACACCAGGTCTAAGATAATGTAATCCATGTCGTAGTCACCTATCTACCCAGTCATTCTCAACTCACACCTAGTTTTGAATTTCTTTCTTACTTGGCTAAATTTATTTTCAGGTCGTGACTCTATGGGTATCTCTTCTATCATTGCTTGTAGTTCTGCAATAACATATTTATCTTCTATTAGCATTAAGCAACTTGATAGAAAGGATTTGAGTGTACTAACCTTTTGCGGGACATTCTTCTGGAATATGCGCTGAAATCATTAAGGAATCTCCTTGACTTCTTTTGTTGTAGATGGTTCTGCTAGATCCACAAAATCTGGTCGTATGTCCAAGAATAATTCCTTTTGTTTCTGGACGTTGAATGGCATTTTCTTCTATGTCGCAGTCATACCTGCGGCTGTAGTTGTTCTTGTGGTTTATCTTGATCAGCTCCAGTCGCAACACCTCCTCGTGTTACGATGGAAACATTCAGATCTTGTGGTTCAGCCACAATCATCTCAACATTCATGTTGGGATTTGGGTTCTGTGTAGGGTTAGGACCTACGATAGGCCTTGCTTTCCATTTTGCAATCAACTGAGGACATTCCTCCACATTGTGGTCATGTCCCTTACAATGTGAACATGTCTTTGTAGGTTCCAGGAAATATCTAGCATAGTGACCTAGATGTCCATAGTTATAGCATGTAACCTGACCTCTCCCTCTACCAAATCCTCCTCCTCCTTAGCCTTTGAAGTTTCCACCACCCCTTCCTTGCGGGTGTGGTTGTTGTGGTGGGTACTGATTTTGCTGGTAGTGAGGCTGGTAGTGATTTGATTGTGCAAATGGGTGCTTAGGTGCATATTGAGGTTGATACTAGTTTTGATACTGATTGGGTGGGAATTGTGCAGGTTGATATGATACTTACACCGGGTTAGCCTGAACATGCCCCTCATTTTTCATCAAGTAGGTGTCAATGGTCTTCTCCTTCAGGAGTTGGTATGCCCTGCAATATTTCTCTTCATGGCCTACTGACTTACAAAATTTACAGAAGAGGTTTGATGGGATACTTACAACATTTTGCAAATATAAACACCCCTCGTCGCAATGCCCTCTAGACTGGCATATGCGACACCAGGGTATCCCTTGGCCATTTAATGGGTTTGATGCACCGGATGAGATATAATTCATGAAGGTCGGACAATTATCCTTGGTGTGTTTGTCCATTCTGCACTTTGTGCACCATATATCTTCTTGTGCTTCCTTGGCCTTCCTGATGTCTTGTAGCTGTATCGTCAGATTAGCCAGCTGTGACTGAATCTGCACCGTCACCAATTGGTGAGGCCTCTAATTTCATTGCCAATTCTAGTGCTTATATCTATGATTCAATATTTTGTTGCATCAATGACCCTCGGATGTGTGGTAATAATGCAACAATAAACCACTCTTTATGTTGTAATCTGACATTTGAAAACTTACTTTGGCCATCAAAGTTTTAAATTGCTGGTCAAAGTCCCATATAGTCTCGGCCATGCTTTCTTTTTCTCCTTGATATCGGTGATACATTGTGAATCATACTTAGGTTTTATGAACTCATAGATCATTATGGCTCGGATATCATCAAGAGTATTCTGTGGTGTCCTAGTCGATGAGGCATAGAACTTCATAAACCAATCTAGTGCACGATCCCTCAAAGTCATAATCATTTGTGCCTTTCTTGTGTTCGCAGTATGGGCTAAAGGAACCATCCAAACAACTTCAGAGAGGAACCAATGCTACTCTGTATCTTCTACTCCTTTCCCATTCATTGTGGGTAACCAAATATCTTCCCCAGCCATTGAGTTGGCATCTTGGTTCTCTAGTAAGGGATTCAAAGGGGGTGAACCATATTGCACGCTAGTCGTAGTACTAGAAATATGAGTATTAGCAATCCTTTCTGGGGATAAGACTCTATATCTTACCTTCGGTGATACTCCTGGTGTGATGTAGTTACGTCCTGACCTTGGTGTCTCCATAGACTCTTTAAACTCCTCTGCTCCTTTCGATATTAGGATATAGTCCTCCTCTTTGTCACAAGACCCTTTGTTTTCCTGTGACCGAATTTCATGTTCACTCTCCTTGAACAGACTAGAATTCTGCCGCCCTCTTTTAGTCTTTCTTCTTTTCCTTGACCTGAATCTCCTTCCACTCCTTAGGAATCCAACTTCTAGTTCAGGTTCTGTACTCCCTAGGAATATCTCAACGCAACATTTCCCATTTTCTTGACAAGATATCTATGACATAGCCTTCTCCATGGGTATGCGACTCAATTACTCAGCTGCAAGATACCCTTCTCATAGACAAGCATCTTGATCCATATATTGATAGATAAAACATATCTTCTTCGGGTTCCTTGGAAAAAAATTCTTTCAGCCTCACTATATGAGGTTATAGCCTCTACTACAAACTCAGTAATATATCCTTGCAAAATACTGTCAACCCAAAAATCAATAGCTCTAGATATGGTGTTACTTACACTGGTTACTTTGTGAACCAACTGATCATTCCACTCAACTTCTTCTCTTCTATGGAAATTCATCTGCCTTCTGGCCAATCTTGACAACCACTCGTGTAGTATAACGAGGAACTATGCAACGAAGATCTCGTGGATATCAAAATATATATACTTGTCCACCCATTTTTCTGCGCTCAGCTGAGATCCTGCGCTCTCTTCTTGCGCGAACGCTAGCATCTTCAACTCAAGCCAGTCCTCTATCTTGTTATTTGTTAGATGCCACAACATTTCCCTCAACTCAAATGGTTAACAGTCTTGGAAACATAACCATTTGTTGGCCTATTTCTCCTTCTTGTCTCGACTCGTAGTTCAACAACAACACAATACCAATAGGACACCATAAGACATCGACCCAAGAGAGCAAGCTCAGTTGGAAACACCTGTGAGGAAGGCGTAGTCTCACTCGAGATATCTAATAGGTAACTACCAGAACCATGTTTTTGCAGTTGGTGAGGGATTATAGTCACTTGGCATGTGTCCAGGGCGCTCGATAAATGAAACAGGACAATGGAGTCTATTACTAAGTGACTGGGCACAACTATATGACAGCGTGTGCGCGACACGATGCTGTCCTTAATATCAACAACTAGCGCAACTTGTGCAACACAGCTGATTCCTTGCACTTCCAGATAGTGTGCAACTTATGCTTTAGCTTAGGGAATTAACCATGAACTTATACACAACATTTCAACAGTGCTTTAAAAAATCATTCATTCACTGATTAATAATATGGCGCCATACATTCAATAGTAACTCATCAATGTACAGTAAGAAAATACTTGACTTTTACATAAACATTCAACATCAATCAATCATTCAACACAGGAAATAACGTGGAAACCCATATGGGAATAACCACCAAGGTGCTCTTCATCTCGCATGAGAAATGGGTATAGCACCTTGCAGTTTGCAACCTGCAGACTGTTCTTATGATATGTATTTTTGACTCAATCTTCTTGCTCTCATTTTCTCTGGTTTATTCTTCTATTTACTCCTACTGATCTGCACACAGCCTGGATCAACTTTTCTACCTACTGTCTGTGCACTCAGCTACATATTACTTCTACCACTAGCGGTCTACACACATAGCTGCAAGATCCGCAGCTCAACAACCTTCTACTGCTACCAGACTCTTCTCTGAGTATTCTTTCCCTCTAACCTTAACTTTCCTAACAAAACTGAGTGACTTGGGGAATGAACCACCAATAAACAACCAACAATGACGAACAACAATGAACCCTTATACACAGTGGGTTCTTCCTATTTATATCTTCTATAGGACCATGCAGGTTCAACTACATACTGTTCATCAGTTACAAGTCGTCATCAGCTGTAAAAAATGGTTACAAGCTGTCATAGACTCACACAAGGCACTATCAGTATGGCTTACATACATTATTTCATACGTTCGTTGTCCACTAGCTTACGTCGACTTTAGCAGCCATGATCTTCTTGACTTGTTGCTTTCTGTACATTACCCACATGCATGCCTACAAGCTCACCTTTCCTCCATTGTGCGCATGTCCTATCCTTCTACACATGTCCCTTTGCTTCCTTCGTGACCTACTCTCCTCCTCGTTGCATGTGCAACTTTCCTTTCTTTCTTGCATGCCATATTCTTCTTTGTGCACCTTTCCTTGAAATTTGTGTGACCAAGGAGGTGGTATATGGATTGATGAGAAAAAAATGACTATATTTGGAGAGCTAATCAATGACAACCAAGATTATGGTCTTCCCTCCATATTTAGGGATCCCTTCAATGAAATTCATTGAAATATCTATCCAAATCATCATAGGGATGGGAAAGGTTTTGAGAAATCCAGGAAGGATTTTCATTTCACCCTTGTGGCACTGGCATGTATCACATTCGACGACCATATGTTGAATTTCCCATTTCATTCCCTTCCAAAATAATGTATGTCATTACCGCTCATACTTTTTGAGGAACCTAGAGTGCCCTGCCGATGGAGAAGCATTGAGTTCATAGAAGACATCCTATTTAAGATTTGTGCTATGTGGAAGCACCTGGCGACCCTTGTATCCCAGAGAAGAAATATCCCAAGAGTAATGTAGTACAACAGAAGGGTTACTAACAAACCAATGGATGATTCCAGACAATGATGTGACATTGACATAACCTTGATGAACAAATTGTAACCAATTTGGAATAGGCATAGAAATAGATGAAAGAGAAAAGCGGTCATCAAATGTGCGAGAAAGAGCATTCACCACAAGATTGTCCTTACCCTTATTGTAAGTGATCTCAGAGTCATAACCCATGAGTTTGCTAAGATATTTCTATTGTGTTGGGGATGAGACCCACTTTTCCAAGAAATATTTCAAACCCTAGTGATAAGTATTGATGCAGAAATGATTCCCTAATATGTATGGCCACTACTTTTGTACTGCAATCAAAATAGCCATCTTTTCCTTCTCATATGTAGAGGCATATAAATTCTTACTGGAAATGGATTTGCTGGTGAACGCAATGGGATGTTCATCTTGAAGGATAACAACACCAAGTCCATTGTCGCAAGCACCACTCTCAAAAGTGAAGGGATTGTAAAAATCAGACATAACTAGAATAGGTGTGGACACATAGCTTGTTTTAGTTTTTCAAATGCACACTCAATAGCATGTGTCCATGTAAACGCATTATTTTTTAGTAGATATGTTAATGGAGCTGCAATGTTCCCATAATCCTTGACAAAATTGTGGTAGCATCTAGTTAGTCCCAAAAACTCATGAAGGCTCTTGAGTGTCTAAGGATGCAATCAAATTTTCATGGAATCTATTTTGGTAGGATCTACGCAAACCCTTTGTGCTGAAACAATATTCCTGATATAATCTACTTCCTCTTGCCAAAAATCACATTTATACTATTGGGCATGAAGATGATGATAACATAAAATTTGCAGTACAAGATCTAGAGGTTGGAGATGCTCAGCCCATGTTTTACTATAGATGAGGATATCATCAAAGAACACCAGAATGAATTTCCACATGTAGGGCTGAAATATTTTATTCATCAATGCTTGGAATGTGGAAGGAGCATTCATGAGGAAAAAGGGAATGCCTAAAAACTCATAGTGGCCATCATGTGTGCATAAATCCTTTTTAGGGATATCATCCTCATGAACCCGAATTTAGTGATACTAAGAACAAAGATCCAACTTGGGAAAAAAATGAGCACCATAAAGGTCATCAAGAAGCTCATAAATAACAAGAATTGGAAACTTATCCTTGATTGTGATGTGATTAATTTCCTGAAATTCAATGCAGAGGTGCCATGACCCATATTTTTTTGGACAAGAAGAATTGGTGAAGAAATGAACTAGTACTAGGGATAATAACACCTTGCTTCAATAAGTCCCAAACGAGCATCTCAATTTCTATCTTCTGGTGAAATGGGTAGTGATAGGGCCTAATGTTGGGAGGGACGCTTCTAGGAAGGAGCAAAATACGATGGTCCTCTAGTCTTGAAGGTGGAAATACTAATGGTTCAAAAAAGACACATGCATATCGATCCAAAATTTGTTGTATATAAAAAAGAGTAGTGGAGACTACTAAAGGCTACATTTGAATGAAATTGATCTGAGGGATGAAACCGTCTGAATTATTCTTAAGGATATTTTCCATGAGATGTGAACTGATGATGCCGAGAGACCTTGGTTGTAAGACCTTCAATGTTTTTTTTTCCATTGACTTGAAAATTCATCCAAAGTTCAACAAAATCCCATAATATGGGTCCAAGTGTGCATAACCATTGAGCACTCAAAACCACATCACATTTTCCTAAGGGAAAGGAAAGCATGTCAGAGTGCAAGGTATAATCTCTAATAGATATTTGTAAATTATGACATTTCCCTTTGCAAGGTAAGGTGACCCCATTGGCAATCATGAATTCAAAGTTGGATCAAGGATGGAAAAAACAATCAGCGTGTTTGGTGATCTGAGGGTCAATGAAGTTATGAGTGCTACCAGAATTAATGAGAATTGTAAGACATAACTTCTTGAAGAAACCCTTGACCGACATTGTTTGTGGGGTGGTGAATCCAACTAATGCATGAAGATATATCTATGTATGGTCGTCATGAGTAGGAGGGTACACATGTAGCTATTGAATGTCTTCTTCATCATCTACTAGATCCTAGGCATTGTCAGAAATTTCAGGTGCAAGCAGAGAATCCACATCCAAGAGACAAAGATTTTGTTGAGCACATGTATGTCCCTGGGTGAAATTCTCATCACAATTATAACAAATCCCTTTTTCTCTACGATCTTGCATCTCTGCTTCAAAAAAAATGCTTGATAGGAGTGGTTCTAGGAGCTGGTGTGATTGGAGGTCTTTGGGGAACCATATTTCTGAATGGAATGAAAGCGGATTTGGAGCATTGTTGAGCTATGATATTTTCCTCTACCAACTTATCCAACCCTAGGGATTCCATCATTGTGTTGGGACAAAACAAATTAACCTCATATCATATTGGATCCTTCATATCACTGATAAAACAACTCCTGTAGAGTGCATTAGAAAACTTCTGTGTGATTGTCCAGTTTCTCAAATTTTGTATGATACTCCCTCATAGTTCCAGTTTGAGGAAGTTTAGTGAGTTCTCTTGTGAAGTCACCAAAAGCACTAGGGCCAAATCATCGCAAAAGGAGTTGGTAAAAATCTGTTCATTTTGGCTCTTCATGAACCTTGATGTACCAACAAAACCATTGAAGGGCTTCATGTTGGATGCAAGTGGGACTTTGTGGGAATCAAAAGTGTTATGCAGACTGAAATATTATTCTTCCCTATATATCCATCCAATCGGATAATCTCCATTGAAGTAAGAAAGTTCAAGCTTCAATCCACAAAAAATGTTGAAAGAAGAGAACCCAATGTCTGCAGAAGACTCGAGCTATCGTCTATTGTTCATGGCTGAATGCTGAAGATGGAGGCCAAGAAATTTTCCATCCAGATATTGAAGTTTGGTCTGGAGGGTGGAAAGTTTGTCTTTCATTTGTTTGTTTACTCCGGCATAGGTGACAACCATAACCAGTAGCTTTTTTAGGAAATAGGTGGAGAAACAAAAACTGAGATGTTTTTAGAAAAAGGAAAAATTAGACTTGGAAAATACCGTTAGTGGGTAATTGGGGTTTGACTAGGTTTTGGACACTTTTTGAGAGATAGGGAAGTAGAAAATGAGGATTTTAGAAGCGAGGTGAAAGAATGGGAAAATTTTTCAAAGTGGGACAAGGTAGAAAATTTATGAAATGAAATGGACACTGTGGTAAAATTGGAAGGCGATTGGGTGAGAATAAAAAAAGCTATGGAAAACCCTAAAAATAAACAAATGTGGGATTTTGGGATTCAAGAAGTGGAATATGGGATAGGGTACTCAAGGAAGAAAATATATAGAATGGAATTACAATAGTTCCAGCGAGTTTTCAGGGCAAACAAGGCTGAAACAAAGAATATATGGTGAAAAAATAGAAGTTTATACTTTTGTGTTGGTGTAATTGATCTGTGGAAGCTTTGGACAGCTGCAAGTTGTGCTTTATAAAGTGGAAATAGATATGGAACCCAGGTATGTTTGCATTCCTAAAGGTTTAGTGGATTCACTTTGCCACCAATGTTGTTGAACGACTTGTATATTGGGGAAGTACCCCTCACTCCACAACTTAGGTAAATTTGATAACTAATTTTCCTCAAACAACAACTCTTGGCTTACCTCACGAGTGGGAACTAGTCAATTAGGTAGGGTTCATTGCCCTTTTTGCTTGGCAGGTCCTCTCAATGACCAACTACTTTTGTGTTCCTGTGGTACTCCTCACAATGATTTTTAGGGATATGCCCAAGTACTTCCCACAATTAAGCTAATATGGGTTATTCCCTAATTCGAGCTTGAAATTGAAATGAAAAATATAGATGCAAAGAAGAAGCACTACTACAATAATCACAATGCCATAAATCATTACGAAAAAAAAAATTAGATAGAATTTCCACCTTGCGAGCCCAAGAAAGTGCTTTGATACCAAATGTGAGAAACCTCCTACAATAAATAATGAAAATACACGATATAATAGAAATAACACATTTTTTTTTATTGATCACAGCCCACCTCAAGGGGGAAACCTCCTTTGAGCAAGCTCAATAAAAATAAATCATGGATTTCTTCATTGGCCTCAACACGCACTTATATACTAAGTCTAATCTAAACAAATATTACTCCCCATGAATGCGGGATATTACAATATATTCACGAGATGACTTACAAATCATATGCGTCCAACAAAAATATTCTAACGAAGTAAATAGAAAGGTTGACATGGGTTCCTAACAACAATTTACCCTACGAAGAAGAATTGGAGATTGGTTCCTTCTGAAGGAACATACCATTGTCATAGTTTATGGTTTTGTTCATGAACCATACATTTTTCCTATTGACACCCTAGATATTTTCTTTGGATTTTATCAGGCATAAAATTATTACGGATAATGAGCATTTATTGAGTTTTAGAGAAGTATCTGAAATTAAATTTCGTTTGAAGGCAGGTCCCTTTATCATAAAAAATTAGGCTTCTCTACCAGTGGTTGAAGGATTACTGCACAAGATGAATTTCACTAAAGCCACATAAATCAATTATGATCGACATCATATAATTTCATAGAGGAGGAAACAAAACAAGAAGAACGATTTTGATCACCAAGAGAAAGAGGGGTTAGCTCAAAGAGATAACTTAATGGAGTACCAATAAGATGTGGAGGATTTATAGATATTAAAGGCTAACCCATCATCCAAAATGAAATCAGTAGCAATGATTATACCAACTCCTAACAAATTTGAAATTACTGGCAAAAGGATTTTCTCAAAAGTTGTAAGTTGAAGATGAAGACTTAGAAGTAGCAAAAAGACAAAAAATAGATTTAGAGAAAGAAATGGTTGAAGTTGGAAGCAAGAAAATGAAAGAAAAGGTCCAAGTCCCATATTTTTCGATTCAAGAGTATAGTTTTGTAAAAACACAGGAAGGTGCTTCCAGTGATAAATACAAATCAATAAGTGACTTATATGCCAGATATGGACATAATAAGAAATTTTCTTCAAAACAATATTTAAAAATTTATTTTAAAGTAAGTAACATTTCAGATAAGGAGGTTTCATTTTTTACTGTGAAGGACCATGCAAAAAATACATTGAATTTGGCAGTAGCTACTTAGAAAAAGTTTTAGAAATGAGACTCAATTTGCAGAAGATCCCAGTACCTTATAATATTCATTTACATAAGAAAACTGGGGAAGTTATTTATACTGATTTGATGAAATATACATTAAATGTTTCAAAATTACAGTCTACAGTATCAAGTGTGGAAATCCATTTAAAGTAGGAGAAAGTGGAAAATAAGATATATCAACAACAAATAAAAAAAATCAAGCTGATATTCTGGCTATGGATAGTGAGATAGGTATAGGAAAATCCAAAAATAGGATATTAGATGAAAAGGAGAACACTATCCAACTATTGAAGAAAAAACTAAAGATTCCATCTAGTCAGTCGATCCAAGCTTTTGAGTTGACAATGGTAGAAAAAGAAAAGAATTGTTGTCCCATGAAATTAATGATAATAAAGCTAAACTACTGAAACATGTTGACGAACATAGTCAATGGGAAATTGAAAGATATTTCTTCATTGCTAACATTGATGTCTTAAACAAGAAGCAAATAATTTTCAAAAAAGAAATACATGAAAAATAAAAGAATACACACGTGGAAAAAAGTTAGTCAAGTACAGAGACAAGTACTAAATCTATTGTTCAAGCTATGTCACAAGCTATCTTGAAAGATGAAAAAATAAAGAGTTTGAAAACAAAATATAAAAGGTTGGATGAAATAGTGAAGAAAAAATTAGAAGAAGTTTTTTTTGAGAAAAAGAGCAAGGAATTGCTTGATAAGAATGAAAAGTTAGCAGAGAAAAATTTCTGGACAACTACCAGTACAAGGTGAAAGACATATCATTTGGATATGATTATTACATAAGTAACAAAAAAGAGACCTTATTTGAATTATATCAAAGATAAATAGATGGTAATTAATGTGGAAATAAAAAGTTGCACAACTGTAAAAGAAGCATTGGATAGGAAACCAACAGATACAACTCAAAAGACTATAAATTTTCTTAATACTTTGTCTGAAGAAGAGTTAAGAATAAAGGGTATTAAGGACAACATTGTAGTCATAACTTGGGCAATGAATGTTATTGGAAAACATCATCACATTGAAAGTTTCCAAGCAAAGGAAGACCAGATGCTACAACAAGTGAAGTCTTTCAAAGGCTTGTTTATAGAATTGTTTCAAAAGGGTATTCCTTCTTTTCTAGATAAAGATGGAAAGATAATATCTCAATTTGAATATCGGGCTTTGCTGGTTAAAACTATATTGGATCACATAAAGTTTGAAGATATGACTCAACCTATGTCAGGAAAGGTGATAATTGGATTTTGAATCGGTAGACGCATTCAATATGATTGGTTCCAAACTACCACCCATTTCTTATGTGGATCATGTGGAGCTAAGGATACTAGCTAAAGAAATGACAAATCTTGAAGTGCCATATGGAGACCAATGGAATACCATTGAAAATTTTGTAAAAATGAAATATAGATTAGATCAATGAAGATTTTCATTTCAAGGATAGAGCTAAAGACATATCAAGGTCCACTTCAAAGTGGAGTTAAAGGATTATTCGTTAGAAATTTTGTGGTATTTAAGAAGATTTAGTTTTCCAAAGTTATTTGATAGATGTAATAAGGCAGTTACAAAATGCTTATTTTTAGAATGTAGGTATTTAGGTATCAGATCAAAAATAATTTTGATGTATAAAATCATGTTTTGTAATGTAATCAGGGTTGGAACCTGTTGGAGGAGACTAACTCATCTAGCCAATGAGGTCCTTCCACAGAATACTTGTAAACATATCAATAGATTATGTCAACCTACATAGGTCGTGTCAGTTAGTTGGACCCACATGTAGTTATGTAACCACTTGTAAATCATATAGATATGTTGGAGAAACAGCTATAGAATTGGTTCGATCAAATGTAATCAACCTTATATGTGTTCTGCTGAGTAATATCAAGCTTGTTATTGTTTCCACCATTACTTGTATATTGTCTATATCATTGATTATATAATTGAAAATATGTATCACTGGTAATTATGCAATCTGCTTGATTACAACATTGGTTCTATTGCTGGTGATACATGTATAATATGACAATGAGCGCGACTCAATGATATAAGAGCAAGAGATTAAGGACTAGTGGGAGTGAAAGATAACAAATTATCTACAAAATTATGCTAGAAGAAACAAGCTAACTATCGCTCAAGCAAGAGAGAATTTTTTCTCTGAGACACATGAAAATATTTTCGAAACCATCCTCTTTGCATTGAAGAAAATAATGGATGAAAATACTAGTAGATTAAAAGAGCGACAACTACTCCAAACAATAACTAGAGGAGGTGGCATGAATCTATCAGAGTGCGTCGAAAGAAGTGCTGACACGTTCTGTGAAGAATGAGTCGTTGAAGAATGATTTTCTATCGATAATGTCAAGGAAAGGTTCTATAACAAGCTCACTGAACAATTCCATTGTTTGTTACCAACACTCTTGTTCAGATTCCTGACCGACAAAGGAACAACACATATTATTGAACCTCAACCACTGTTGCTAGCACCACCTAAGAACATGAACTAGGAACAAAAAAAGGAATGGAAAAATCGTGAGAGAGAGAGAGAGAGAGAGTTGGAATAATTCCTCAGTAAATGAAACATTACACCCTAGATCACTAAAAATATTTCGGGCCAAAAATGGCAGGGTGGTTGACCATGTTTTGATAAAATTGATGGATGACTGTCGACATATGAAAACTATTAAATTGAGCACATATATTTGCAGACAAACACACAACTCACAAAGTAGATCACACAATTTACTCAGTAATTGAAGAATGAAATAGTGCAAAAATGGCTTGCAGCTGTGAATGCTTTCATTAATAAAAAATTAATTGGATAATTATTACAATGAAGTACAATGGATTTAATAGCCACATGAAATTCGAATCCACATGTGGAAATTTGAATTGATAGACTCTACTTGACTATAGGTAACTAAGACCTTGCCTAAATCACTATCGGAGGACTCAGTAGTTAACTAACCTTGTCTAAAACATAACCAGAGTTCATCGGAGTTCTAAAACACAACTCAAGTGTTACATTCAGTGTTGACTAAGGCTAACTGACTGTGGTAGGTGAGAAATGCGCCCCTCCTAAGTTCAGTCAAGTAAACCTAGCACTAACTGAATGTATAGGACTAGAACTGAATGTAACTAACTCCTAACTTAGCTTAACCAGTCATCAAATGAACTGAACTGACCTTGGTTGGTTTCGGCACTCCCAGTGGCTTCCTAAATTGTAGGGATTGGTCTAGGAGGCTCCTAAACTGATGCAATTAAGTGCAATCAGTGGTAGTAATCCTCAATTAGTGTTCCCCACACTTTAGTAATTGAAACATGTGCCCCAATTAGGCCAAGTGACCCAATGGTGCTAATGACTATAAATAGATTGGATGGACTCCCAATTTAGACATGCTTCCTGATTTAGACATATGACCAAATTTGGACAAGGGAGGATTAATAATCCTAACACCCCCCCTAAATGCTAACTTGGACAATCTATGGGCCCTGGTAACTAAGACCATAGGTCACCCATTACATCAAGTAAAATAAAGTAACTGCTTAATACAAGGAGCTGGGGGAAAAACCACATGGGAAAAATCCCCCCCTCTATTTAAGCAGGTAGAATTAGGTCTCAAGTTTGAAAAACTTGAAAATATGTTGCTGCAATATTCATCTCTATGAGGTAGTGAAGCAGCATGCATGGTGTGATGTGCACAAGTATTCTAGGGTCTGACATGTAGACTTCTCCTTCTTCTCCAAAAATGATGATGGAATGAAGGAGGAATGTAACCTTTGTCTCTTGATGAATGAAGAGGTGTATGATAATATGCATTCTTCTGAATGTAGTGAGACTGAGCCCTTGCCATATATCATCTTACAGGGAGTTTATTGCATCTCCTTGAAGGAGGTAAGATAGCATGACATATCACAAGGGTCTTTCCTTTATGAGTGTCAAGTGAGTTTCTAGTCATCTTCCTAGCTTCCAGTTTGGAAGTAGGGACTAAATCTAGATCTGAGTCACCATGAATCGCAAGGTCATAAACTGATAAAGATGGATCTGCAATACTAGTAGAAGCTGTAAAAGAAGTAGATGCAATGATTTTACCTTCCCTTGCAAGTGGCTGCTGAGAGTGCACTGGTTCTGAAGGAGGCATGAAATGTGAGAACTCATATGCTTTTGAAGCATGATTTGCAGTACCCTTTGCTATGATGCTCCCAGTAGATATATCTGTGATCTCCACTGAGTCAGGACCAAAGATCACTCGCTTTGGAGATCTAGTATGGGTCATCTGATAGACAGATAACAGGTTTGAAGCTAGGGAGGGAACAAATAGTACATCTTTGAACCTTCCATGTTCAAGTTTGACAGAGCCCTTCCCCTTTGTTTTGAATTTCCTATTATTTCCCATCTGAATACTAGGACCATCAAAGGACTGAAAAGAAGAGAATGATTCTCTGGATGCAGCCATATGGTTGGAAGCTCCAGAATTAATGAGGAAGACATCTGATGATGTGCAGCAAGCCTTTAGTGCATGGCCTTTCATTTGGTATTCTTCATCTTCTTCTTATTCAAAGTCATCCTTCCTTTCCCTAGCAGGTACATAAATGTTATGTTTCTTCAAAAGAAGAGCCATTTGATCAAGTTGTCTTCTCATATAGGAGCTTTTTGAATGAAAGCCCCTTCCACAGTAAGAACAGAGGACCTTGCCTTTTCCATTCTTCTTGCTTCTCTTTGAACTTGAAGGTTCTTTTGACTGTTCTTTCTTCACAGGGGACTCATCTCTTTGCTTTCCTTTGTCATTCGCTACCTTATCTCCTCTTGCAACTAGAGCTAGATCTTTGAGAGATCGAATGATCCCCATTTGGATCAATTTATCATTCTATTGAGGCCTGGAAATTGGAAGGCAACAACAGAAAGGGATTCTCCCCAGTCAATGTTCCCAACTAGCCCGTGACTGTTTGGTGTAGGTAATCCATCCAGTTTTGCAGTCCGACTACAGTAGGTCAAGTAACAAAACAAAGGTTTCTCCGGTTGCGGCCCGGTCCATCGTGTATATTTTTGTATTTTTACTTAAGATATGATATGCACATGCCTAATTAACAATGCAGGGTGATGAAGAATGCAAGGAGTAGTCACAATGTGATGCGCAGGTTCATACCTCTCATCTTAAACCCCCAAGCATCAAAATCACATAAACTATGAGGAAATAAATACTAACTAAGCTATCTCTAGAGAGCTGGATATTAATTTATGAGTAATGTACCCCTGTCCATGTGTTATGGAAAATCATAGATAGCTTCTCTTATGAACAAACATATAAACATGAATGAAAATATACATGATAAGATAGCTCATCAACAGTTAAAAATCCCATTACTCATAGTGGAAGACATCACAAGGTATACTGAAAAACATTCAAACAAGAACATAGGTTCAGGAAGTTAGAATTCTCTCACAATTAATGAAACACAGTTGAAAATGAAATAGTTCCCATTCAACATCGCTCATTTAATCGCATTGATACATTCCACATAGCACTTTCTCCAATAGGCAAAATTTGCAATTTATGGTTTGTAAAACGAAATAGTTCCTCTTACAAGCAATAGTTTACAAGTTTTCTTCGAGGGAAAAAAGCCCCTGTAAGTTCTAACTTTCGAATATTTAAACTAAGACCATAGACCCCTTGGGCTGCCCCCCAAATGTGTGACCTTTTGGTTCCTCAAACGTTTCATATCCCTCTTTTTTATCCTTTCTGCTTGCACTCATGATCTGCTGAGTAACTGACAGACCTTTCAGGCCTGCGTCTTTGTTGCCTTTGATTTTGTCTTCTACTTTGCCTACCCTCCTTGTGACCCTGCCGGTCACGGTTCAATATTTACCAAAAATTCCCAGCTATGTCTTCACGCCGTGGTAGCCTGTACAGTCCCTTGAATCCACCTGCAGTTAATCAATGTGTATCATTCACCGGGATTGCATTCTAAAACAAAATGTCAAATTATACCAACTAAAATGGCTAATCCACAAGAAATGGCCGGGTACACCACTGTTATGAGAATTTTAACAAATGCTGACACCACTACCTCATCCACCTACGGGCTCGAAAGAAATCACCAACGATGGAAAACGGAAAACTCATCGGCGGCTCGGAATACTAACATCGGCAGGGTAGATTCATTCATAGCCGCATAAGCGGGTCTTAAAGGTGACGAGCACTGCGAAAACACTTAAGCACAATGGAGTCGGAAGAGTTAAGACCTAGGCTATGGGGCAGGAAAACTTCCAATCGGAAATCAGAAGGACATTAACATCGGAATCCAAATGCTTTGCATAGCCACAATGGCGGAAGAGAAAATACTATGGACACGCGACTAAAAGGCCGACATGCATCGGTAGTCAGAGTGCTTTACACTTTGGGTGCTTAGCTGCTTCGGGAGCCACAATGGCAGAAGCCAAACAAACAACATCCTCCGATCAAACATAAATTGACGCTCGATCACAAAACTATAAAGTGTCTAGAACAGTTTTAAATTTTAGCAATGGTCACAAGCCTATTTCACCTTTGAAACAACGGTTTCTTCAAAGAGAAAAATATTTGATTCATCCTTGGTTAGCAAACCAAACTCACATCTGCGACCCACCACAATTTTCAAACAAAGGAAACTTTTGAAATAGGCCAAGAGTCAATCTTCAAAATCATTCAAAAAATAAAGCGTGCCCAAAAGGTTCACGGATTCAAACGATTCAAAACAAACACTAAATCATGAGGAGGGGACCAAAATTTGGAAAAATTGGGGAAAATAGTTGCAACTGCAACAACTGGCGATTACCTGGTGAACCTAGATCTCTGGATGATTATTCCTTGAGTAACATAATGTTTAACAACAAACGCATCTATTGAATTCTTCCAGCTATCTGGATTTCTCAAATGGCAAAAGTGTGTACCTTTAATCATTGATGATAGTCCCAATTGGGAGAGTGGAAACCAAGATTTTCGAGTCCAGATAACTCTGTTGAGGCTGAAGGATGAGTTTTATTGTTACTTTTGTCTTCAGGTAGCTGGCAGCTTGGACACCACAGGATTGTAGCATATGGAAAACATAAATATTCATTTGTTCCTCATTCCCATGCCACTTTAGCACTTTTGTGCTTTTGGACTTTTGTCCTTTACATATGAGTCTTCCTGCATGCCTTTCTTTCTGAATTTTAATTCAGGCTCCTCTATCCCAAGTGTCCTTTTGTGTGAGTGGTGTATTTCACGTTTCAGCTCACAGACGGAGAGGAACTTTTGGCAATTTAGTAGTTATGATTCAACATTTGCTTTGATGTATGATGCTTTCATAGGAGTTTTTTGACTCTTATCTGCCTTTTGGTGTTCGTTTCTTGGCATGGGATCATTTATATCTAATATACTGTTTACCTTGCTTCTTTCCATGGGCCCTTGGCTGTCGCCCCCTCGGACATTTTAAATGTGACATGGATGGAGCCTCAAAATAGTATTCCAGACTCTTTGATTCTGGTTTATTTCACAGGGGTTAAGCAGGACTTCAATGCACACATAGCTATTTGAGAAAACTGCTAAAATGGAAGAAGTTCTTTTCTTTTAGATAAATAGTAATATACAGTCTTATACCCAAGAACTTTGGTTAATCCAAAATTATGATATTCTCCAGGCAACCGTAGGTTCGTTTCCTTTATTGAAATCAGTAAAAACTTAGACTAAAACAAAACTAAAAAACATGACTCAAAAAGACGACCAAGTCAGATTATTTATATACAAGATACAAGAACACAAACAAAACTCAGGAAAAATAAGGCTTAAGAACTAAACCATTTACTGGTAAGTTCTCTTCCCACCCTTGTAGATCTTGCAACTTATAAGTGGAAGGGCCAAGCTTTGCCGCAATCTGAAAAGGGCCTACCCACAACTGCTGGAATTTCGTGTGTTTGCCTTTCTCATCATGAGGGTGGTCCCACTCGAGAACCAAATCTCCCACTTCAAATTCTTTTGTTCCAGCCTGATGTTTGTCGAACCATCTCTTAATTACCTCTTGTTGCTGTTTAAAGCGCTCTCTGGCCTTAGATCTAGCCTCTTCTGCTTTCGGAAGATTATATATCCTCATTTGTAAGACTTCATTCTCCGACCCTCTAAACTCTTGAGCTATTATGGAAGAGGGTAGCATGATATCGGGGGGAAGAATGGCTTCTTTACCATACACAAGGGTATACGGAGACACTCCTATCCAAGACTTGGGGGTGACTCTATTGGCCCAAAGGGCGTTTGGTAGTGTTGAGTGCCAACTCCTCTGGTTTTCTATCGCAGTCTTCTTTAAAATTCTAATCAGATTTTTGTTAGTAGATTCAGCTAGGCCATTTCCTTGTGAATAGTAATTAGTAGAATAATGCAACTTTATCCCTTTCTCATGAGCAAAAGCAGTTAATTTAATTGATGAAAAGTAAGTAGCATTATCAAAGACTAATGAAACTGGAACTCCAAACTTGGTCATAATATGGTCCTGTAGGAAACTGATGACCGCGTCCTCATTCGTTTTGCACAGTGGGATGGCTTCAACCCAACGAGTGAAATAATCAGTCGCGGTCAGAATATAATTGTGTTGTAGGGAAGAGTTTGGCTTTATCTCCCCAATAATATCCAACCCCCATTGCTTGAATGGCTCCATGATCATCACAGGATTTAGCGGGGCGGTTGCTTTAGATTGTCTTCCACTACACCTTTGACAGATGTCGCACTTCCTGACATGGGCGTGTGCATCTTTGAAAAGCGTGGGCCAATAGTAACCTGCCTTGAGAATTTTGTGTGCTGTAGTATCTCCTGAAAAATGTCCCCCAGCAGGCCCATCATGCAAATCCGTCATTACTTTCGTCGCATCTTCTTTCTCTAAGCATCTAAGAAGAACTCCGACGTAATTTTTTCTGAATAATATTCCTTCAACAATTTGATAGGAGGCTGATTTGAGACGCATCGCTCTTCTTTTCTTAGAATTCCAATGTTCTGGCAACAGCCCTGCATGCAGGTGATGCACGAGGTCTCTATACCAAGATTCGGGGGCTGTAAACAAAGGACACACATCCATCAAATGCAATTCAGCCTTGTCTTCCCAGGCGTGTTTGTCATTGTTCCCATTTTCAGTCATCAGTTTGCACAACCCTTTCCCTTTAACTATATAATTTGGCTTGAATTCAAGGTCATATTCTTGAAGAGCTGTTACCCAATTGCCCCTTCTTTCTCCTAAATCCTTCTATACAAAAAGGGACCTCACGGTTGGGTATGGGACGATCACCTTGGTTCGATTTTTTAATATGTAGGGCCTGAATTGTTTCACTGCTTTGAATACTACATAAGCTTGTTTATGAATAGCCAGATAGTTTAATTTGGCCCCTTGTAGACAAGTGCTCATGAAATATTTTGGGAATTCACCCCCCCCATCTTCTTTTTGAGTAAGCACAGCTGCTAACGAATCATCAGATGCAAAGGTATACAGAATAAAATCTTTATCAAAATCTGGGATTTTCAGAGAGGGTGTGTGTGCAACAACAATTTTAATTTTGCTGAATGCATTCTTCTCAATCTCGGTCCATTTGAACTGTGCACTTTGCTTCACCATTTGCTGCAGAGGTTTGACAATCTGGGCAAAATCTGGCATGAATCTTAGTACGAAGTTTATTGTTCCCATAAATGATTGCATCCCCTTTTTATTATGGGGCAAGGGGATTTGTTCAATGGCCTTAACTCTTTTTGGATCTATAGAGATTCCCTTCTTTGAAACTATGTGACCCAGCAACTTGCCCTCTGTGACAGCGAACACACGCTTCTTGGGATTGAGCGAGATGCCATATTTCCGACAGCGTTAAAAAATATGCCTTAAATGAAATGAGTGATCTTCTCTCCTCTTTGAGAATATCGTAATATCATCAAGGTACACTACAGCACTACGGCCAATCAATCTGTGAAAAGCTATGTCCATAGCCCTCTGGAACGTAGCTCCAGCATTTATAAGCCCAAAGGGCATTCTTCTGTAAGCGAAGGTTCCCCATCTGGTCCTGAATGTTGTCTTCAATCTGTCTTCTTCGGCTACTAATACTTGATTATAGCCTGAGAAACCATCTAATAACAAAAATAGTTCAGAACCTGAGACCATTTGTAGTAGTTGCTCCATGGGTGGAACAGGGTAGTTATCTTTATCTGAAGCGCGGTTTAAATTTATGAAATCCACACATAGCCTAATTTCTCCATATTTTTTCCTCACTGGTACCATATTTGAGACCCACTTAGAGTGCCTGACCTTAAAAATGATTCTAGCATCCAATAATTTCTTAACTTCACTCTGAATCAGCGGTTCCAATTTTGGGTGCATTTTTCTTAAAGGTTGCTGATAAGGTTTGATGCCAGCTTTGATGGGGATAACATGCTGGATGATGCTGGTGTCATATGTTTTCAAATCTTTGTATGTCCAGGCGAAAACATCTTTATATTGATTAAAAATACTGATGAACTTATCTCTTTCTGCTGGTGAACAACATTTGCCAAGATTCACATATTTAAGATTTGTCTCACTCCCTAAATTTATCAGCTCGAACTGTAGAGATGAGCTGTGAGTCTTCACGTTTGCTAGTCTTTTGAACTTTTCATTTAATTCAAACATTATTTCTAAGGTTCTGACTCCTTTAGGGATGAAATTATCATACTTCATCTCGGCCTGATGTTCTTCATCATCTACAATTGCTCCTTTAAATACCTCGTCATTGGTTAAGCATTCTATAATCTACTGGTCGTCATCAAACACTCGTAGGTTGGTGATCATATCAGGGACCGAGGGCTTGAAAAGAAATTCAACAAAGCATCGATTATTAGTAGGCACAAGCCTAGCAGCTGGTGTGGCTAACAAGTCAGCTGCTGCATTTTTAAGTCTTGGAATTGAAATAATATTAAATGCGTTAAAACATTTTAGTAGGTCCCATACCTCATTTTGATAAGCTTTTAAGTGAGGAGAAACACAATGTATTTGATTCTGGATCTGTTTTACAATTATTTCAGAATCTCCAAAAACTTTTAGATTACTTACTTTAATTCGATTGCTTTCCTTAAGCCCTGCACCAACGCTTCATACTCAGCTGTATTATTCGTACATTCAAACTCTAATCTACATGAAAGAAAATGTTTATTCTTCTGGGGGTCGATCAGGACACAGCCGACCCCTGACCCTTCTAACGTCTTAGAGCCATCAAAAAACAATGTCCAGAAATCAATAACTACTGTATGCGAGTCTATTCCTACTACTAAGTCTACTATTTTACAGTCGATTTCATCAGCTTGTGAAAATCGAAGGAGATCATGCTGGGTGTCTGACGTGTTGCTGGCTTCTTCTGCTTGGTAATTTCCTGGTTCCAATTCAATAAAATAATTTCCCAACATAGAATCCACTGGTTCATTCTTTTCCTCAAGTTGAGTAATGTTGTATTTCATGTGAGGCTCCCTCAAAATTTTAATTTGGTTCGGGATTCCTTTATACGGCAGCCATAGGTGCGACCAATCCGATGCAAAATATCCATTTAGTTTTGCCAACCAGTCTCTGCTCAGAACAAGACCATAAGCGTCTGGTATGTCGGCTACCAGGATATCAATAACTTGGCACACTTTATCATTTGAAGATAGGTGGACTAGGACATCCTCCATCTCACCAACTACCTTCACATTCGTCCTGTCCAACTGAACCACCCTCCAAGTGGATGGCTTAGGCTGCCCATTTATCCTTTTGCAGACTGATATTGGCATGACGTTAACCGATGCCCCTGAGTCTACCGGGCAATTATGTACGTTGTGATTAAAAATTTAAAAGGTGAGGAGGAAAGGTGGATGCTTGTTCTTAGACTTACCTCTAATGCTGGCTTCTCCGATTTCTTCCTCTTCCCGAGGTCGATTGTCAGTGGGCAGCCTCTCGTCCAGTGCTTCAAGTGCTTTCAATAGTCTCTCTTTTTGCTGTGGCACTTTACACATTTCAAATAGTGAAACGTTCACCTTTACCTTCTTTATATCTTCCACAATGTCATAATCCATCTGCGGTTCAATGGGATGCGGCTTATTAACATTCATTTTTTCTTCATTTGGCTTGGAAAATGTATCATTCTGCCTAGGATCTTGGCTGGTAATAGTGAATTCAGGAACTTTATTAGCTGAGGAATTATTTTTAAATTTCTTAACATTTTTCTGAAGCCTTTTAATCTTTGGGAGCATGAGACTGTTTTCTTTAGCTATCCCTTGGCTCCTTGTTGTTACGTTGGTTTCCATGACGTCCTTGTATCCCCAATTTTTTTCTTCCTTAGAATCGAATAACGAAACAGAATTCCACAGAACCATGGTCTCCTCTTCTTGTTCTTTCATTGGCGCAGTACTTTATTTTCCTTCCTCATCTCCATCTTCTGTTAATTTAGAATCCAACAAATGATTCATAACCAATGTCATTGAGTTTATCCATTGAGGACAATTCTTTTCAGAGTGGGGTTGTTGGTGGAAAGTGTAAAAATTGTCCATTCCTACCTCTGTTAAATTCATAGATGCTGAATTGTGTGGCGGGGGTTGGGACTGATTGTTATCCTCTCTTTTCTTGTAATAGGGCTTGTAGAAATTTTGAGTTTCCTTCTCTTTTTCCAAGTCTATGATTTTGTTAGAAATCTTCTGCATCATTTTTGCCATACTTTCAAAATCTAATGATTTCTCTTCCTTAGGTTTATTAAACAACAAGGCTTTCCTCCCCGCAATTTTTTCTCCTGACCATTCAGGACAATCCTCGATGCTTTCCATTTCAGCCTCCACTATTTCCGCCTCTTCATAGGTTTCCGCCAAAGTAGGTTTAGCCTTTATTTTGGAAAACATGGCCAACTCAGGGCCTAAAGCTGAGGTATAATATTTAATCAGGACTTTATCTGAAGGTCCATCAGCTTCAGAAAAATTCTTAAGGTATGCTGCAAATCTTTGAGTGAAGCTGTGCACCTTCTCTTTTCTCTCTTTCTTCAAGGTGCATAGTCCTTTCATGAGGGCTACATGAGTCTTTTGAGCCGCATACTTACTTCTAAATATCCTTTCGAAAGTATCCCATTCGGGGATAGAGTTTGCAGGCAAAGCAAAATACCATGATGCTGCAGCTCCTTTAAGGGTGTGCGGGAATAGTCTGCAAAATACATCCTCATGCTCCCCATCCCTTAACCCTTCTATTGCCAAGTAAAAACTTTGCAGGTGGTCATCTACTAGTATATTCTCACTTGGGTTGAATTTGGGCAGCATCTTTTCAAAGGATTGAGGTAAATCATGTAACGGAGGTGTTAGGTTTAAAGGGGATCTGGCTCTCCATGTAGGTGGTGGATTCGGTGGGTTGGGTGGTTGATTGGCATTTACGCTTGCCATGAGTCTGGGTGGAGAGTGGGGAGGTGAGCAAACAGGAGTGTGAGCAGGGGAACTATGAGGAGTATCCGGGCCTTCCTGGTTTAAAGGCAATACAAATTCCTGTAAGGCTATTTATACAAGTTCTTCCCAATCCTCAACCAGCACTGAGTCTTCCAATATGGAACGATCCTTCCTCTTATATTCTCTTATGGGCAATTCAGGGATGATCAGCAATCCTCCAATATTCTTCACATATGCCCTGGTTTGTCTTCTCAAATTATTAATAACTTCATTGTCGACAAAAAACAAATGTTCTCTACCCCTTTCTTCCGGAATTGGATTATGAAGCCCACTGCTTTTTGAACTATTACCGGTGGAATAATCTCAGGAAAACGGGTTTCCTTGGCTAGCCATGCACTGGCGGCCCTCCTTCTAGCGCCAGAAACAATTGAGGCCTGGAAATTCACAGGCAACAACAACAAGGGATTCTCCCAAGTCAATGTTCCCAACTAGCCCGTGACTGTTTGGTGTAGGGAATCCATCCGGTTTTGCGGTCCAGCTACCGTAGGTCAAGTAACAAAACAAAGGTTTTGCCAGTTGCGGCCCGGTCCACCGTGTATATTTTTGTTTTTTGACTTAAGATATGATATGCATGTGCCTAATTAACAATGTAGGGTGATGAAGAATGCAAGGAGTAGTCACAACATGATGCGCAGGTTCATACCTCTCGTCTTAAACCCCCAAGCATCAAAATCACATAAACTACGAGGAAATCAAATACTAACTAAGCTATATCTAGAGAGCTGGATATTAATTTATGAGTAATGTACCCCTGTCCATGTGTTATGGAAAATCACAGATAGCTGCTCTTATGACCAAACATATAAAAATGAATGAAAATATACATGATAAGATAGCTCATCAATAGTTAAAAATCCCATTACTCATAGTGGAAGACATCACAAGGTATACTGAAGAACATTCAAACAAGAACATAGGTTCAGGAAGTTAGAATGCTCTCATAGTTGATGAAACACAGTTGAAAACGAAATAGTTCCCATTCAACATTGCTCATTTAATCACATTGATACATTCCACATAGCACTTTCTCTAACAGGCAAAATTTACAATTTCTGGTTTGTAAAACGAAATAGTTCCTCTTACAAGCAATAGTTTACAAGTTTTTTCCGAGGGAAAAGAGCCTCTGCAAGTTCTAACTTTCGAATATTTAAACTAAGACCATAGACCCCTTGGGCTTCCCCCCAAACGTGTGACCTTTCGGTTCCTCAAACATTTCATATCCCTCTTTTTTATCCTTTCTGCTTGCACTCATGATCTGCTGAGTAACTGACAGACCTTTCAGGCCTGCATCTTTGTTGCCTTCGATTTTGTCTTCTACTTTGCCTTCCCTCCTTGTGACCCTGCTGGTCACAGTTCGATCTTTACCAAAACTTCCCAGCTATGTCTTCGCGCCGTGGTAGCCTATACAGTCCCTTGAATCCACCTGCAGTTAATCAATTTGCATCATTCACTGGGATTGCATTCTAAAACAAAACGTCAAATTATACCAACTAAAACGGCTAATCCACAAGAAATGGCCAGGTACACCACTGCTATGATAATTTTAACAAACGCCGACACCACTACCTCATCCACCTATGGGCTAGAAAGAAATCACCAACGATGGAAAACGGAAAACTGATCGACGGCTCGGAATACTAACATTGGCAGGGTAGATTCATTCACAGCTGCATAAGTGGGTCTTAAAGGTGACGAGCACTACAAAAACACTTAAGCACAATGGATTCGGAAGAGTTTAGACCTAGGATATGGGGCAGGAAAACTTCCAATTGGAAATCGGAAGGACATTAACATCGAAATCCAAACGCTTTGCATAGCCGCAACGACAGAAGAGAAAAGACTATGGACACATGACTAAAAGGCTGACATGCATCGGCGGTCGGAGCGCTTTACACTTCAGGTGCTTAGCTGCTTCGAGAGCCACAACGGCGGAAGAAAAACAAACAACATCCTCTGATCAAACATAAATTGACGCCCGATCACAAAACTATTAACTGTCCGGAACATTTTTAAATTTTAGCAACGGTCACAAGCCTGTTTCACCTTCGAAATAACAGTTTCTTCAAAGAGCAAAAGATCTGATTCATCCTTGGCTAGCAAACCAAACTCACATCTGTGACCCACCACAATTTTCAAACAAAGGCAACTTTTGAAACAGGCCGAGAGTCAATCTTCAAAATCATTCAAAAAATAAAGCATGCCGAAAAGGTTCACGGATTCAAATGATTCAAAACAAACACTAAATCATGAGGAGGGGACCAAAATTTGGGGAAAATAGTCGCAGCTGCAACACATTCTCAAAAATAAGAGATTGGATAAAGGCATTAAGAGTGGGCATCTTATAATTTGGAGTAGTGAGCTTTACTGTTTGGAAGGTGGATACAAAGACTGAGTAGTCTGCATTGAGCTTTGTGAGAATGGAAAGGATGAGCTGATCTTCATCCTTCTTCACTTTGCATTGCTTCAATTGATATATCAGGTTCTTGAACTTTGTGAAGAATTCATTCAGAGATACAAAATTGGATGGATTGAGGGTAATCAGATCATTTTCTAGCTGATGGATCCTCATCTCATCCTTCTTATCAAATAAGGAGGCAAGCTTGTCCCAAACCTCCTTGGGAGTCTTCAATTCTAGAATGTGGAACCAAAGATCATTAGAGACTAAGGAGAGAAAGTGTCCATGGGATTCATCAAGCATGTTCATGTACTTAGCTTTGTCTTTATCTGAATCTGGCTCTTCCTCTGTTTCTTCTATGAGTCTAAAGAGCCCCTTGGTGCAGAGTGTCTCCCTTCCACTGGTGATAGTTGAAGGGAGTGAGAGGCTCTATTGGATGAGCCATTTTGAATGTAGTAAGAAGAACTTAGTTGCTGTAGTGAATGCAGTGAGAAGAAAGGGCTGCTTGTAGCGAATGCTATAAGAAAAGCTGATAACTTGTCACACAATCAAACATACAAAGTAAGGTCAACAGTATGCACTTTTGGAATTTCCTTCACACCCATCATAGTTGATCAAGCAAGCTTGATCAACAATTTCCTAACTTGGGATATTAAGTGGTAAATTCTTTGCTTCTGGTGCAGTACTGGAAGGAGCAATTTGCTCAAAAAAAATGATCCAGCTGGAGATCTAAGGAGGAGGGGTGTCTTGTCCGCTGAGGCTCTGATACCATATTAAATTGAGCACATAGATCTATAGAAAAACACACAACTCATAAAGTAGATCACACAATTTACTCAACAATTGAAGAATGAAACAGTGCAAAAATGGCTTGCAGCTATGAATGCTTTCATTAATAAAAAAGTAATAGGATAATTATTACAATGAAGTACAATGGCTTTAATAGCCACATGAAATTCGAATCCACATGAGGAAATTTGAATTAATAGACTCTACTTGACTATAGGTAACTAAGATCTTGCCTAAATCACTATCTGAGGACTCAGTAGTTAACTGACCTTGTCTAAACCATAACCGGAGTTCATCAGAGTTCTAAAACACAACTCAAGTGTTACATTCAGTGTTGAATAAGGATAACTGACTGTGGTAAGTGAGAAATGTGCCCCTCCTAATTTTAGTCAAGTAAACCTAGCGCTAACTAAATGTAGAGGACTAGAACTGAATGTAACTGATTCCTAACTTAGCTTAACTAGTCATCAACTGAAATGAACTGACCTTGGTTGGTTTCAGCACTCCCAGTGGCTTCCTAAATTGTAGGGATTGGTCTAGGAGGCTCCTAAACCGATGCAATTAAGTGCAATTAGTGGAAGTAAGCCTCAGTTAGTGTTCCCCACACTTTAGTAACTGAAATATGTGCCCCAATTAGGCCAAGTGACCCAATGGTACTAATGACTATAAATAGATTGGATGGACTCCCGATTTAGACATGACTCTTGATTTAGACATATGACCAAATTTGGACAAGGGAGGAATAATAATCCTAACAAAAACATGACATGGTCGATGGTGGAAAAAAAAAAGAAAAAAAGAGCAATGACACACAAAATCACTCCATATATCCAAAATATTGAACGAGAGAAGAGAAGGAAGAAGCATGAAGAAATAAGGGGGTAGGATGCTGCACTCCAGAAAGAGATAAATATGGGTATAGTGACAGAAATAGAAGGAAATACGCCAAAGTCGAGACATGTTCGGTTGGAAGAGGGAGACGATGAATATCTGTCACCTATGGAGGAATACCTGTGAAATGAGCATGGTAGAGATCTCTAAGTGAGTATACCTGAAACTATAAGCCCACATTCCCCGTTACATATTACTCAAAGTGCCCAAGTGCAAGACATTGTTGAAGAATATTTAGGAATCCATGTTTTCTAATCAGGTATATGTAGTCGACGAAACAATGAAGGAAATGAAGTTGACAAACTATTAATTCATGGACCGTAAGTAAGGAATTGGGTCACTTTTCAACTCGAATTCTCCAATCGCCGTTTTCATCTACTTTATTTAGAACATGAATAAGTGCCCCCCCCCAAACCAATTCCAACATTAGATAGTTCACTGATTTAGTCGGTATCCCGGATAAGGAGAGTAACCCAAATCGAACAAATTTTCACTTGGGTATTAACAGAAGCAAGAGAACAAAATTGATTTCTAACAGTCAGTGAAGAACCGACTGAAACAAAAGACATTGTTGTCGAAAGTGAAGAGTGTACATTAATTCGCATGAACACGCAATTATAAGTAGCACTTGTCGAAAAAAATTGGGAAAGAAGTTGAGTTCTAGGAAGTGACCCACCATAAACACCATAGACAGTAGAAGTCAAAGTCGCTGCAGAAATGGAAGACACAACCTCACAAAAAGACACTAGTTTGTCTGTGAATCAATATGGGAGGCCAACACCATTACCAATGAGGGAGATGAAGATCCAAAAAGACACTAGTTTGTCTGTGAATCAATATGGGAGGCCAACACCATTACCAACGACGATTGAAAAATGGCACAATTTGCTAGCGCTCTTCAAAAAAGAGAACTCACATGGTATATGACCTACACAGAAAAAACATCAAATACCACAAAAGGTCATATCAAACAACAACTCATGTCCTTCTTCAAAACTCTTGATGCAAAGCATCTCGCAACCAAAAAGTTGAAAACCACCGCTTAGAATCCTACAGAAAAAATCCGAGAATATGATAAAATATTCAAAGACTTGTTGAGCCAACTTGAATATAACATTGATGAATAGTTTTTTATCCAATGGTTCGTGGTCGGACTATTACAGAAAATCATAATGTACACTAGGTTGGATAACTTCAATACATATGAAGATGAATTAACTAAAGTGCTATGAATTGAAACGAATGAGTATATCATACCAGTGTTGTCAACCAAAGTAATAATAGAAATTACAACAATGAAATTGTTGGTGATAACTCCCGATTCTATATTCATTTCCAATGAAAATGCCTATATTTATACAAAGCACATGGCGGTTGGGTTTCACCTTCCGCTCAGCCTGTTTGGCTTCCTATCTAATCATATTCCTATTTATTATTTATTTACAATAATCCCGAAGGATTATTCTAACAACCCCCCTCTTAATCCGAAGGGGTGTTCGTAAGTCCGAGCATGTTTCTGAATCTTTCAAACTTTTCTCGTCCAAGCGCTTTGGTGAAGATGTTTGCAACTTGATAATTTGTGGAACAATGTCGAAGATGGACTGTCTTGGCCTCTACATGATGTCGAATCAAATGATACTTTGTGTTGATGTGTTTGGTTCGATCATGGAATCTAGGATTCTTAGCCAGCTTGATTGCAGAAGTATTGTCGACCAACAATGGAGTGGAGTTCTCTTGTTTTTCTTGCAAATCTTCAAGTATCTTCCTGAGCCATACTATTTCTTTTGTTGCTTCAACTGCAGCCACATATTCTGCTTCTGTTGTTGAATCTGCTGGAACTGACTGTTTGCATGATCCCCATGAAACAACTGCTGATCCAAGACTCATAGTGTATCTAGAAGTTGACACTCCTGTCTCCTTATCACCATCAAAATTTGAGTCTGAGTACCCAATAAGTTTGAAGTCATCCACTTTAGAGTACTTGAGTCCAACGTATTGAGTCCCCTTCAAGTATCTTAGAACCCTCTTTGCAGTTGAC